>VDFB02103723.1:0-28570 GCA_007258455.2 Sequoia sempervirens | reverse complement strand
TTTTACGAGTTCTTTAAAAGACTTCTCTACCTTTTCAGATAAGAATTTCTTGTCTCCACCCAATTGATTCTCTTTTTTTGTACTAAGATATGATTTTTCCTTTTCCTTACCATCTATCTCCAATTGTATTTATTCCATATAATTCTTAAGTTCAAGAATCTTTGACTTCATTTGTTCAACTCCACTTATAGCATCATCTCTCACTTTATTTGCTTGCAAAAATTCATATTGAATACAAAACCTCTTGACTTTATCCACTTTTGCATTGCCATTTTCCCCTTGCACATATTGCACACACACCTTCCTCAACTTCTCAAGAGTGGAAAGAATCTTTTCAGCCATTCACTTTGGTCTGCTTCTTTTCATGTGTTTTAGAGAAGATTCCTTTTCCATTTCATGTATTCTAGTACTTGATGCCTCTAGCTCTACATTTCTATTGGCCCATTGCACATAGTGCACATGCTCCTTCCTCAACTTCTCAAGAGTAGGAATACTCTCTTAAGTTAGTACATTATATATTATCATTCTTCCAAAACATTTTGTTGGAATTATGGAAGCATTGCAACATGAGCATGAAGTATGGATGGTTTGTGTTGGTTGTTCTTATGTTGTTACTAATTTCAACATGGTGATAACTATATGAGAAGTCTACTTGTTTTACCAGAATCTTTTCTCTACCAATAATACCCTTTTGTGATGGATCAGTGTGCTGGTATTTGAGTTTGGAATTCACTGCAAGATTTGATATGACTCTAATCTCTTGACCATGTTATCATGACTCATTTAGACAACTATATCCTGGATCTTGAGACATTTTTGGTTGTGAGTAGAAAGTTATCTCTGAAAAATTTCAATTCTGTATTCTACTATTGTTCCTTGCTTGGCATATTGTGTGGGAGACTCCACATTTTATTAAGGTGGACATTCTTATGTTGCGGTTTTTTTGGTAGTCTCTATGTTGGTGGTATGATGGGAAATTAATGTGTTCTTAGATCTGAAAGGTGTTTGCTTTGAGGTTTATTTGTTGGTTTGGACAATTATGTTCTAGTCTTGGCCAACCTAATGTATGCAATACATTATTAAGATTAGTTATGTTCTATGGATGTTAGCTGACTTGGTACAATGCATTACATGGATAAAATGTTTAATATGGTGCTAACAAAGAGAGTTTTAATTATTTTGTTTTCATCTAATTAGGATGACCTAATTGATGAATAATATATACTTGTATATATATAAGATGCTTTGTGAGAGAGTATGAGTGTGTGAAGTGTGGAGTGTGAGTGAAAGTGTGTGTGGAAGAAAGGTCCGAGCCTAAATGCTTTATCAGTTGTGGATCAATGCAGATTTATTGAGCGGCTATTGTGTGAGGTAGTAATTTATATTCTGAGCTTCATTGGAAATGAATCCTACACATTAAAGGTGTATTCTATCAGTTCGATCTTTTGGCAGTGAGCCACTATCTTTGTACCTTGGTGGATAGCCATCTTTTGTATTCAGGTTGTGAGCCTTTCAAGGACACCGAGTCCTCGTAGTGAGCCCTGTAATATTTTGTATCTGGATATAATATATTGTGAGTTAACCCTCACCGTGTTTTTTTCCTTTTTGGGTTTTCCACGTAAAAATATTGGTGTTCATGTGTATGGTTACATTGATTTGTTTTTATTTTCCCTCTTGCTGATTCATTCAAAATTGTGATAATGATTAGATGAATTTTACTGTGGTTTTATGGAATACTGATTCACCCCCCCTCTTAGTATTCTGAATGTTCAACAATTGGTATCAGAGCTTGGTTCCTTAGAAGAAGCTTAACAACTTGAGGAAGGTCCCAAAATTTGAGTATAAGAAATTTTTTCCTTCGGAAGTGGTCTCTGTTGGATATTTAGAAGAAATAAAAGATCTAAAGGACAATTTGATGAAAGCGAATGAGTATATTGAAAAGCTATAAAAGTGTTGAAGCATGTGATCTATTGGTTAAGGCAGATGAAATTGTCTCCAACCTACTGCAATAATTGGATGAGAAGAAAAGAACTGAAGAATGTTAGGAAATTGAAATTCAAAGGAAGATGGATGAATGCATAAAGCTTGAGGAAGTAGAAATCTTGAGATCTGATCTGGAAAAGGAAAGAAGTTTTGAAGACAAATTTAAGATGAGCTTGACAATGCTTTATGAATTGATTACTTCTTAGAGATCGATAATGGATAAGAGTGGTTTAGGGTTTGAGGAAGGTCAAATTTATAAAGCAAATCAATCCATTGGTAATAAGACTTGGTGCAAAGATGGAAAAATCAAGGATCTAAGAAATAATTTTGGAATAACTCCTATCAAATGACACGATGCTAAAAGGTATTTATCTTTCAATGGTGTTTGTTATTCTTGCAAGAAATTTGGTCATAAAGAAAAGGACTGCAAAAGTAAAATGAATGATTCTTTATCATTCTCTAGAAAATTTCTTAAGTGCAAGAAGATTGGACATAAAGTTAGTCTATTGAATAAAAGAGAGAATGGAAAGAAGAAGGTTGTTTGTTGTAAGTTCAACAATCTAGAACACCCTGTTAATAACTACAGAAAGAATAATTATCTAGCAAAGAAGCATGATCAAATCATTGATTCAAAAGGAGCAAGAAAGGAAATGAAAAGGATTTGGAGAAAGTAAGGAAATCAAGTTGAATTGGAATCATCAATCTTATTTGTGCCGACCTTTCGTGCATATACTCTCATCAAATTTTTGAGTCAAGCAGTGGCTAAGGGGGAGCAATTATCAAAAAATATAATAAAATCCCTCATCGATACTTGTGTCACATCATGGAAAAAGTATATTTAATATGGTAACAAAATTAAGGTATTTTCTCAGTCGCATGTGTGAAGGATGAAGTTAGAAAAAATTGAAAGAATGGAGGCATGTACAATTCTCAAGGTAATCTACTTGCAAGTTGAAGCATTTATTGCAAAATCATTTGGAATGGAAGAAATAAATTCAAATAATTCAAGAGGCTTATGTATTTTCAAAGAAGCATGCAAAGGAAGTTTGGAGAGCAATTCAAAGTTTCAAGGTTTGAAGAAGAGATCAAGTGGATTTGAAGTGAGCTTCGGAAGTAGGATATCTATAAATTTCCTATTGGAATTTACAAAGGTATTCCTGTTTGCACAATATTTCATTTTTATTACTATGGATAATTCAAAGGTTGTGAATATTGCAGATAAAATGCAAGTTAGCTTGAAGAGATATTTGAGGAATGTGTCAGAAGAGTTTGTTAGTGCATTCTCTCACATCCCTCCGAAAGTGTTTCCCACATAATATATCTATGCATTTATTTACAGTAAGATAGAAGAGATGTCGTCAATTTAGTTGAGAGTGCTATGGGAAAGTGAGTTGGAAGAGAGCCATGATTCCTACAAAGTGTTAGTTGAGAAAAAGTTGGATGTTTGAGGAAATTCCCTCTGTTTAAATTTGAAAAGAAGTATATTTGAATAGCATTGAGAAAAATTTATGATGAATCTTTGTGGATTTATGAGGCACATTTGATTACCAAAGAAGCTATCCAAGTTGTAACTGGTTTGTGTTCCTTTAGATCAGTTCCTAATCAGAAGGTTATGGATGAGCAAGAGATAATTGAGGTTATCGGTGTGAATCTTGAAGGGAAAGAGATTGATTTGAGATCAATTGTTGATCCGGTAATAAGGTATGTTGCTATGGTCATCAGTCACAAAGTTTGTATCCCTAGCAATGACCTCACAGTTTCTACTACTGTTGTACATACTATGGTTGTATGGTTAAAAGAGGCATGGATTATGACTTGTGTGAATTACTTCATATACATATTTTGAAGAATTTAAAGGAAATCAAGAAGAGTAAGAAGAATACATTCTAGTATGGAAATCTTGTTGTCTATCCGCTCTTTTACTTTTTGAGAGAATTACTAGTAATAGGAAGGATATAATCATCAAATATAGACCATATTTCCCATCAAATCAGGAACTTCATGATAAATCTTGGTAGCTTAGATGCACAAGAGACTTCCCTTGTTGCATTCTTTGGAACTTTCAGATGAGGATGCGTAGAAGGTTTAGGATTCTAGAAAGTGTTGTTTAAAGTTACTTTGGAAGCATCAATTTTCTTGTGTCTACAAATTTATCACATGGAAGTAATTGAATCAAGGTTGGTATGGATATCTGAATTAGATTATAAAGTGTTAGAGGCCAAAGTTGATAATTATGCTAAAATTATTTTGGAAAGCCTTAATAATCTCAATATAGAAGGTACCTCCGGTAGTGCAACCAAAACAAGGAAGAAAAGGAAGAGTTTTGTTAAGAAAGAAGTTGTAGAAGGAAGTGAGTTTGAACATGAGCATGAAAATATTCAAAGAGCTTTGGAAGAAATATTCAAAGAGCTTTGGAAGAATTGCATAAGGTTATTCCTAGTGCTAATTTTGATTCATCTATTTTTTTTGTGGAGAATCTCAGAGGCGTGATTGATTCTTTGAAGGTCTACATCTCCAGACTTGAAGTGCCAACTAGAATTAGGTCTGATAAAGGAAATTTGGAAGATATCAAGGAAAAATATGCAAATGCACATAATTGAGTGATGAAAGAATTAGAGTGTACAAGTTTGTGAAGAAGAGGCACATGAACTGCTTTCTTTTTTCTTAGATTGGTCTAGTAGTACACTGGACATAAGAAATGAAATAAGGATGAGTCTCAAATGAGCACTCAAGAAAATACATATAGGTTAGCAGAAGATAGAGATAATTAGAGGTGTTCCTACATTGTGTAGCTTCAAGACAAATTCTTTTCTCTGTAGGATCAAAGGACAAAAGTTATCAAGAATTTTTTGGCACTTAGAGACATGATTAAACTTAGGCACACTTTTGTTTCTAGTGCTCTTGGTTGTATTGGTGAATTATCAGAGATTAATCTTAGTCCCAATACTCTAGCAAATGGTATAGAGTCCTTAACTAAGCTTGAGCTATTGCACAAGACTCTTATAAGTGCAAAAGGTTCATGGGAACGAGGCAAAGAGTCATGGAAAGTCATCCTAGAGATTCTTAGAGGTTCTTCTTCAAGTTAATTCAATTTTGTGTTCATATCATATTGGTTACACTTTGATACACCTATACATATATACCAGACCCCATCCTTTGTCATTGATGTCAAAGGGGGAGAGATAGAGAGATAGAGGAATTTTTTTTTGTGAAGAACAATTTTGATAGGGTGAGTATTCAGAGTATTCAGTTGTAGTATATTGGAAATTTTTTTTGTCATGCATGTTGCCATCAATGCCAAAGGGGGAGATTGTTGGGATTATGGAAGCCTTGCAACATGAGCATGAAGTATGGATGGTTTGTGTTGGTTGTTCCTATGTTGTAATTGATGTCAACATGGTGATAACTATATGAGAAGTCTACTTGGTTTACCAAAAGTTTTTCTCTACTGGTAATACCCTTTTGTGATGGATCAGTGTGTTGGTCTTTGTGTCCAGAATTCACTGCAAGATCTGATATGACTCTAATCTCTTAACCATGTTATCATAACTAATTCAAATAGCTATATCCTAGATCTTGAGATGTTTTTGGTTGTGAGCAGAAAGTTATCTCTAATAGAGTTCAACTCTGTATTCTACTATTGTTCCTTGCTTGGCATACTGTGTGGGAGACTCCACATTTTATTAAGGTGAACATTCTTATGCTGCGGTTTTGTTGGTAGTATCTATGTTGGTGGTATGATGGGAAATTAATGTGTTCTCATATCTGGAAGGTTTCTTCTTTAAGGTTTATTTGTTGGTTTGGACAATTGTGTTCTAGTATTGGATGACCTAGAGTATGCAATACATTATGGAGACTAGTTATGTTCTATGGATGTTAGCGACTTGGTACAATGCACTACATGGATAAAATGTTTAATATGGTGTTGAGAAAGAGAGTTTTGATTTTTTTTTTCTCATCTAATTAGGCTAACCTAATTGATGAATAAGATATACTTGTATAAATATATGATGCTTTGTGAGAGAGTATGAGTGTGTGAAGTGTTGAGTGTGAGTGAAAGTGTGTGTGGAAGAAAGGTCTAAGCCTAAATGATTTATCAGTTGTGGATCAATGCAGATTTGTTGAGTGACTACTATGTGATGTAGTACTTTATATTTTGAGCTTCATTGGAACTAAATCCTACACATTGAAGATGTGTTCTATTAGTTCAATCTTTTGGCAGTGAACCAATATCTTTGTACCTTGGAAAATAGCCATCTTTTGCATTCAAGTTGTGAGCCTTTCAAGGACAACGAGTCCTGACAGTGAGCCCTATAATATTTTGTATCCGGATATAATATATTGTGAGTTAACACTCACCATGGTTTTCCATTTTTGGGTTTTCCACATAAAAATCATAGTGTTCATGTGTATGGTTGCATTGATTTGTTTTTGTGTTCCCTCTTGTTGATTTAGTTAGAATTGTGATAATGATTAGATGGATTTTATTTTGGTTTTATGGAATACTGATTCACCCCCCTCTCAGTATTTAAGATGTTCAACACATTTTTCACCATCACCCTTTATCATACCAACCCAAAAGCATTATCCTTATCCCTCCTCCATCCTATAAATCCATTTTGGGTGCATATTTCCAACAATCCACCATCGCATCTCCCCCTCACACTAAGTCCATTTTGGGCCCTTCTATCCCTCCCATCCTACCACTTCCTATCTCTCACCTTCCCTGTTTCTCTCCCTCCCTCTATCCCTCCCACCCTACCACATCCTATCTCCCTCCTTCCCCCTCTCTCTCCATCACACACACACACAACCTCTCTCCACCCACCCCTCCTTCCCTCCCTCCCACATTACCACTCCCTATCTCCCTCCTTCCCTCTATCCCTCCCACCCTACCACTATATACCTATCCCTATCTCTCTCCTTCCCTCATTCTATCCTTATCACCCTACCACCTGCTATCTCCCTCCTTCCCTCTCTCTCTCTTTCTCCCTCCCTCTATTATGATCTAGTGATAACTACTTTAAAATGTAGATCTTGGTAAAATAGATTATTCCATTCAAATAGTTTATAAAATCATCCATCCCTAGAGTATGTTTCTTTATGTCCTACATCATAGGGTAAGTATTATCTTTATACAAATGTATGAATTTATTCTCATACTACCATGTCAAAGATTCCAAAAAATAAATGACATATATCCTTTAACATGATGCAATACTTCCTCATGATATGTGTCTATCTTGAATTTTAACAAACATTGCTCACTTACTAGTAGCTTATGTTATTTCTACAATTGTGAGTTTTTAGATTGACTTGGATATTCTAAAGATACATATATTTAGTCTTGTATATATTTCTAAGATACTTCTCCTTTGTACTAGTTCTTTATTGATACCATCACTATTTAACAAAATTCTTTCCATGATCAATGACTCACCTCTCTCTAATTTATTTATTGGGATTTTCCATTTGCTTGACTCTTCATAAGCATTGTAACTCTTGTGCAACCTTTATGTCTTCTACCAATACTCCATTTTCTTTGGAAACATTCAAATACTCTATGTCCTTCTATTCCACATCTAGAATACAATCATATGAAGGTTGTTTCACTACATCTACCATATCATCCTCCATCTATTTAATATTCATCTATTCTTTTATTTCATTATGAACTACTACTTCCTCTTTCTTCAATTTATTCATTATAAGGTCTCTCAACACCATCTTTATGTCTCTCTTTGGGTTAATCCATCATCATTGTTACACTAATCCATTAGGTTAAACCTTAAACCCTAAACCATAAACCTAACATCTATCAGCATTGCATTAATCCATTGCAGGAAACTATAAATGATTAATGTTATCCATATTTACACTATAATTGATTAATTGAACAATTTAAGAAGGCTCACTTTTACCATGTAATTGATGCAATAATCATAATTAATCATTCAAAATTTTCCACAAATGTGTTTATAAGGAATGTGGATGAGAGTTTTAAATATTCAAATGCCTTATATAAGCTATGAATTATTAAAGAATAAAGTGATAGAGCAACTAGAGTTTTTTTAAATAGTGATGGCATCGATAAAAAACTAGTATAAAGGAGAAGTCTCTTTGGAAATATATACAAGACTAAATATAGGTGTTATAAATTCAAAAAATGGTAGTAAATATATTTTAACACCAAAAGAGATGGTTGATAAGTTAAAATTGAAAAGGTTAGAATATCTAAGTCCATATAAAATTTCACAATTATAGAAATAACATAAGGTACTAGTCAGTGAGCGAGGGAGGGAGAGATAGATTTGAAAAGTAGTTATCACTAGATCATAATAGAGGGAGGGAGAGAGGAAGGGAGAGAGAGAAGGGGAAGGAGGGAGATATGAAGTGGTATGGTGGGAGGAATAAAGGGAGGGAGAGAAAGAGGGAAGGAGGGAGATAGAGAGTTGTAGGATGGGAGAGATAGAGCGAGAGAAAGAGGAAAGGAGGGAGATAGGGAGTGGTAGGGTGGTAGGGATAAAGGGAGGGAGAGAACGAGGGAAGGATGGATATAGAGAGAGGTAGGGTAGGAGAAGTAGGTAAAGATAGAGTTAGGGTGGGAGGGAAGGGTAGGTGGAGAGAGGTTGTGTGTATATGTGAGGGGGAGAGGGAGGGAGGTTGTCTCCACCTAACTAATTCTCACATTGGTCCTCATATCTTACCTATCTACATGTGCTCCCTAGGTTTCCAAATATGAAATATATTTTCAATTTTCTGATTCAATTGATTTTATTTTTTGTCAAAGAAAGATATGAAGATCCCTACCACTCCATCCAAACTCATGGGATAAACATCTAACTTTATGTAAATTTCAAATATTGGAGATATAATTAGATATTTTAGTTTTGATAAATTACCACAAATATGTTACAACCAATAGGTTATAATTATAATTTTAATCCTACAAAAAATAATTAAGAACATTTGATATAAACATGATGAAAAACCATATACTGTAACAATTATGATATATGCATGGGTTGTATTCAATAATAATCCCTCTCTCTACCTACCCCTCTCTACCTCTCCCTCCTCTCTCTCTCCCTCACACTAGATATTTCTCTTTGTACCTCTCCCACCCTACCTTTGTATCTAGTTTTACCTACATCTCTCTTTATTCCTTGCACCTTACCTCTCTCTACCTACACCTCTCTCCCTCCCTAGTGATCATTGAGTAGAGTGATAAATTTAGTATTTACTTAGGGAGTTGATACTATAACACTAGTTTATTGAGACCTTTATTATGTTACATGAGAAAGTAAATTTTCCTTCAATCACTTATCTCTCGTCATGGTATGGATTTTAGAGAACATAAAACTATACTAGTAAGTGATTCCTCTAGCAGATCCTACACTTCTTAGGGCCATGAGGTGGCATAAAATTCATCAATTTAATATGGTCACATGAGCACTTGTAACTTTAATTATATGAGGACAAAATTATAAGCCCTTAAATAAAAATGTACCAAATATGGATAGGAGATAAAGCTATTCAAGTATACTATTGAGTGGTGAGATCTATGATAGATATAAATGGCTTAGTCAAGAATTATATAATCTATTGATTATTATATAACCTTGGAGATGACTACCTAGAGGACTTTTCCCTAGTGCCCCATACTATAATTCTTATTTAGGAGGTAACTGAGGCTTAGCAAGGAGTACCCATATAGATGCTTCTCACTCTTTGTACATTTATTATACAACCATTATGAGGATAGGGATAGAGGAAATTATTATCATATAGAGGTTAGCATATTTTTTAAGTAGAGTAGTCAAGATAATAAAGAGGATGATGGTTCTAACAATAACCACATAATTTCCCAATGCACACAGTGCACATGCTTACCTCTAGTTCTAAATTTCCATTTTCCCATTGCACATAGTGCACATGCTCCATCCTCAGCTTCTCAAGAGTAGGAATAATGCCCCATCCATTTTGGGTCCTTCTATCCCTCCCACTCTACCACTCCCTATCTCCCTCCTTCCCCCTCTCTCTCCCTCACACACACAACCTCTCTCTACCCACCCCCCCTCTCTCTCAACCCTCTCTATACCTAACTCTCCCACCCTACATAGATCTCTCTCTACCTACCTCTCCCTATCTCCCTCCTTCCCACACAACCTCTCTCTCCACTTATAACATCATCTATTTCAAATTTTATTTGTTCCATGGAATTCTTGAGTTGATGAATATTTGAATTCATTTGTTCAATTCCACTTATAGCATCATCTCTCATATCTCATTGATGCAACAAATGATTTCATGAAATTATCACCTCCCCTAAAAAATAAAGGCTAAGTACAAGGTTCTAGTGCATGTTATTTAACAAATACTTCATGATAATAGATATGAGAGTGAGATATTAATGATAAGTAATTAAATTTACCACATAGTGAAAGAGAAGGTACATAAGGATATCATGGTGAAGATGATGCAATACAAAAAATACTCAAAGAAAGTAAGTTATTGGATTGATAGAACTAACTACTACATGAAATTGATGAAACTATAAATGATTAATGTTATCCATATTTACACTATAATTGAACAATTGAGATATAATTAGATATTTTAGTTTTGATAAATTACCATAAATATGTTACAACCAATAAGGTATAATTATAATTTTAATCCTATAAAAAATATTAAGAATATTCGATATAAAAAACCATATACTAACAATTATAATATACATGGGTTGTATTCAATAAGAATCCCTCTCTCTACCTACCCCTCTCTCTCCCTCTCCCTCCCCCCCTCTCTCTCACACACACACTAGATCTCTCTCTTTGTACCTCTCCCACCCTATCTTTGTATCTAGCATTACCTACTGCTCTCTTTATTCCTTGCATCTTGATCATACCAACCCAAACACATTATCCTTATCCCTCCATCCTATAAATCCATTTTGGTGCCTATTTCCCACAATCCACCATCACATCTTCCCCTCCTACTAAGTCCATTTTGGGTCCTTCTATCCCTCCCACCCTACAACTTCCTATCTCCCTCCTTCCCTCTTTCTCTCACTCCCTCTATCCCTCCCACTCTACCACTTCATATCTCCCTCCTTACCCCTCTCCCTCCCTCACACACACACAACCTCTCTCCACCTACCCCTCCTTCCCTCCCTCCCTAACTCTCTCTATACCTATCCCTACCACCCTACTAGTCCCTATCTCCCTCCTTCCCTCTATCCCTCCCACCCTACCACTTCCTATCTCCATCCTTCCCCTCTCTCTCCCTCCCTCTCTCCCTCCCACTCTCTCACTCACAACCTATTGTATTTTCTAACCCGTGATTATATTTGCAATAGTTGGAATTGTTGAAACTATATCAAAACAATGAAGACTAAAATTAACCACTTAGAAAAGGAAGTAAAAGATAAGAAGATGATTTTATCATAAAAATAAAAGGAGGTTAATTTTTAAGGTTCCTTTTATTACAATATACTATGTAATAAAGAAAAGGTTTTCATTACTATAATTGCATGTTGGAAAAGGCTCTAGGAAAATTCACCACTAGCAATTCACCGACAAAAAAATTACCACTAGCAATTCACCACCACAAAAATTAACCACATTAACATTTTTTAATATTAATGTGATTAATTTTCTGTGGTGGTGAATTGCTGGTGGTGAATTTTAATTGCAGTGAATTTTTCATGGCGGTGAATTTTCCCATGGTGAATTGTTGGTGGTGAATTTTCTGTTAGTGAATTACTGACAGTGATTTTATCATATGCCATTGGAAAACACTAGGTGTTATGAAAACTGCAAACCACATACTATTGTAAAACCATCAACATGTAACAATTCAATTGGTTAGTCACCCCTCAGGTCACTTTCACTTTCTTCATATGATTGAACAAAAAAATGCTCACATTATTTGCAGTGTTGGAAAACACACTGTCCCCTGTCAATTATTTCCTTATGAAAAGTTTTTTTTGTATGCACCAAGAATGTAATGAAGTCCACCTTCAAATTTTAGAACAACCCTTTGGTACAATAAAAATGGCATTTCACTTTCTTCATATGACTGGAACAAAAAAATGCTCACATTATTTGTAGTGTTGGAAAACACACTGTCCCCTATCAATTATTTCCTTATGAAAAGTTTTTGTTTCGTATGCACCAAGAAAATAATGAAGTCCACCTTTGAATTTTAGAACAAATCTTTGGTATAGTAAAAATGAAATTTCACTTTCTACATATGATTGGAACAAAAAAATTCTCACATTATTTGCAGTGTTAGAAAACACACTATCCCCTGTCAGTTATTTCCATATGAATTTTTTTTGTTTCATATGCACCAAGAATGTAATGAAGTCCACCTTCAAATTTTAGAACAACTCTTTGGTATAGTAAAAATGGCATTTCACTTCTTCATCTGATTGGAACAAAAAAATGCTCACATTATTTGTAGTGTTGGAAAACACATTGTCCCTTGTCATTTATTTCCTTATGATTTTTTTTTGTTTCATACACACCAAAAATATAATGAAGTCCACCTTCAAATTTTAGAACAACTCTTTGGTACAATAAAAATAGCATTTCACTTTCTTCTTATGATTGGAACAAAAAAATGCTCACATTATCTATAATTTTGGAAAACACACTGTCTCCTATCAGTTATTTCCTTTGAAAAGTCTTTGTTTCATATGAACCAAGAATGCAATGAATTCCACCTTTAAATTTTAGAACTCTTTGGTATAGTAAAAATGGAATTTCACTTTCTTCATATGATTAGAACAAAAAAATATTCACATTATTTGCAGTGTTGGAAAACACATTGTCCCCCAAGTCAATTATCTCCTGAAAAGTTTTTGTTTCGTACGCACCAAGAATGCAATGGAGTCCACCTTCAAATTTTAGAATACCTCTTTGGTTACAATAAAAATAAAATTTCACTTTGTTCATCTAATTGGAACAAAAAATGCTCATATTATTGATAGTGTTGGAAATCACACTATCTCTTGTCAGTCATTTCCTTATGAAATTTTTTTGCTTCATATGCACCAAGAATGTAATGAAGTCCACCTTCAAATTTTAAAAAAAATCTTTGGTACAATAAAAATGGAATTTCACTTTCTTCATATGATTGGAACAAAAAAATTCTCACATTATTTGTAGTGTTGGAAATTACACTACCCCATGTCAGTTATTTCCTTATGAAACAAAAATGCTCACATTATTTGTAGTGTTGGAAAACACATTGTCCCCTATCAATTATTTCCTTATGAAAAGTTTTTTATTTCATACATAGCAAGAATGTAATGAATTACAACCTCAAATTTTAGAACGATTATTTGGTATAGTAAAAATGGACTTTCACTTTCTTCATCTAATTAGAACAAAAAAATGCTCATATTTTGTAGCATTGGAAAACACACTGTCCCCTATCAATTATATCCTTATGATTTTTTTTTTGTTTCATACACACCAAGAATGTAATGAACTCCACCTTGAAATTTTAGAACAACTCTTTGGTACAATAAAAATGACATTTTACTTCTTCATCTAATTGGAACAAAAAATACTCACATTATTTGTAGTGTTGGAAAACACATTGTCCCTTGTCATTTATTTCCTTATGAAAAGTTTTTGTTTCGTACACACCAAAAATTTAATGAATTCAACCTTCAAATTTTAGAAAAAAAATTTGGTACAGTAAAAGTAACATTTCACTTTCTTCATTTGATTGGAACAAAAAAATGCTCATTATTTATAGTGTTGGAAAACACACTATATGTTGTTAGTTATTTCCTTATGAAAAGTTTTTGTTTCATACACACCAAGAATGTAATGAATTCCACCTTCAAATTTTATAACAATTCTTTGGTACAATAAAAATGACATTTCACTTTCTTCATATGTTCGGAACAAAAAAATGCTCACATTATCTGTAGTGTTGGAAACAACATTGTCCCTTGTTAGTTATTTCCTTATGATTTTTTTTTGTTTTGTATGCACAAAGAATGTAATGAATTTCACCTTCAAATTTTAGAACAAATATTTGATATAGTGAAAATGGCATTTCAAAAGTTCTTCATAAGATTGGAACAAGAAAACACTCACATTATTTGTAGTGTTGGAAAACACACTATCCCCTGTCAATTATTTCCTTATGATTTTTTTTGTTTTATACACACCAAGAATGTAATGAAGTCCACCATAAAATTTTAGAACAATTCTTTGGTATAGTAAAAATGACATTTCACTTTCTTCATATGATTGGAACAAAACAAATGCTCACATTATTTGTAGTGTTGCAAAACACACTATCCCCTATCAATTACTTCCTTATGATTTTTTTTTTGTTTCATACGCACCAAGAATGTAATGGATTCCACCTTAAAATTTTAGAGTAACTCTTTGGTACAGTAAAAATGGAATTTTACTTCTTCATCTAATTGGAACAAAAAATGCTCACATTATTTGTAGTGTTGGAAAACACACTATCCCTTGTCATTTATTTCCTTATGAAATTTTTTTATTTCATACACACCAAAAATTAATGAGGTCCACTTGAAAGTTTTAGAAAAACTATTTGGTATGGTAAAAATGACATTTCACTTTTTTCATTTGATTGGAACAAAAAATTGCTCACTATTTGCAGTGTTGGAAAACACACTGTCCCTTATAAGTTATTCCTTATGAAAAGTTTTTGTTTCATACACACCAAGAATGTAATGAATTCCACCTTCAAATTTTAGAACAACTCTTTGGTATAGTAAAAATGACATTTCACTTTCTTCATATAATTGGAACAAAAAATGCTCACATTATCTATAGTGTTGGAAAACACACATTCCCTTGTCAGTTATTTCCTCATGAAAAGTTTTTTTCGTATGCACCAAGAATGCAATGAAGTCCACCTTCAAATTTTAGAATAACTCTTTGATATAGTAAAAATGGCATTTCACAAGTTCTTCATATGATTGGAACAAGAAAATGCTCACATTATTTGTAGTGTTGGAAAACACACTATCCCCTATTAATTATTTCCTTATGAGAAATTTTTTGTTTCATACACACCTAGAATGTAATGAAGTCCACCTTCAAATTTAGAACAAATCTTTGGTACAATAAAAATAACATTTCACTTTCTTCATGTCTAATTGGAACGAAAAAATTGCTCACATTATTTGCGGTGTTGGAAAACACACTATCCCTTGTCAGTTATTTTCTTATGAAAAGTTTTGTTTCGTACACACCAAGAATGTAATTAAGTCCACATTCAAATTTTAGAACAACTCTTTGGTATAGTAAAAATGGTATTTCACATTCTTCATCTAATTGGAACAAAAAAATGCTCACATTATTTGTAGTTTTGGAAAACACGCTATCCCATGTTAGTTGTTTCCTTATGAAAAGTTATTTATTTTTTGAACATATGAATAAATTCAAATATAATTTTTACTCTAAGAATTGTTATAATTTTTTAAGGTTAATTTCATTACATTCCTACTATGTAAATAACAAAAGGTTTTTCATTACATTTTTATTATTTTGTAAAATTATAGGTTGGAAAACACTATGTGTTATGAAACCTGCAACCCACATACTTTTGTAAAACCCTCTACAAGTAACAACTGAATTGGTTAATCACCCCTCAAGTTAATTTTATTAGTTTTATGTATCCCCCACCTACAACTCCTCCCCGAGCTCTCCACCCTTGAGCTTAGAAGAAGCACAATCATATCACTCACAACCCATTGTGTTTTTCCAACCTACAATTATTTTGTGCATTTATTTTTTCATCATATGAAGAAATTAAATCACATTTTTTACCTAAGTAAAAGTTGTGGTAAATTTTGAAGGTTCCTTTCATTAGATTCGTACTCTCTAAATAGAAAAAAAGGTTTTCATTACAAAAATTACATGGTGGAAAACACTGGGTGTTATGAAACCTACAACCCACATACAATTTTAAAAACCTCTACACTCAATAACTCAATTGGTTAGTCACCCCTTAGGTCAATTTGATTAGTTTTATGTATCCCCCACCTGCAAATCCTTCCCAAGCTCTCCACCCTTGAGCTTAGAACAAGCACAATCATATCACTCACAACCCCACTGTGTTTTATAATCATATCACATGGTTAACTAATTTCTATTTGTTAATTTTAGGATTTCATGTTATATCTTTATGAACCCAATGCTGCATTAATAAAATTATATTTTCATACTTCTTGGAGCATTAAAATTTGTAATAGTTCACCTTATTTTAACAATATATAATTCAACCCTATATTCCCCCTGTAAATGAGCCACCCGGGTGATCCCATAATAGTGGTTTACAATTTTTGGCCAAACTGGACACTGAACTTATTATTTTTAACTAAATCTTCACATTCGGGCACCTATAGCGGCTAAACTGTGAGGAATTTGAAAATGGTGCAAACTAGAGTCTCATCAAATTTTGTCTGTAGATTCTAAAAATATTTTTTTCAAAATTTTTGGAATCAAATTGCACTTCTTTTTCCATCTCCCATGAAAATTAATTTTTTTCAGAAAACAACATTTTTTAAAAGTGACGCACACTGTATAACGCATAAATTTTTTTCCATGAAGGATAAAATTATAATTATTTCAAATTTAGATTTGTAACTCTGATATCTAGTGCTTCCACTTGGTTAGATAGTTTTTTATTGAATATTTTTTCCTTAATCAAGTTTCAAAGTCAAACGAATTCACAATTCGGACAGTATAACGTGTAACTTTTTTTGTATATGTCAAATTTTTTTTTTGTTGGATCGAGGGACTTCAATATCGGTGCACTCATATTTTTCAATTTTTTTTGATAATCTTCTATTTTTCCACATGTGAAGAACAAAAGAAATTCATTTTTCGAAGAAAAGCCTATGTTTAATAAAACTTAAAAAACAAATACATAACAAAACCAAAACATATTAAAATTATATTCATTGGATAGCTTGTTCGGGAGAATACCATAATCATTTGAAATAAATTTTAAATGAATTCATTTGATCCCCAAAAGCTAAATCAAAAGTGATTTTTTATCAGCATTTTGATAGGTGTAAAGGAGACGCATTTATAGGTATGGTTTAAAACTAGCGAGGTTCTATCCAAGGGGGTTTGATCTAAGGTGATTTGATCAAACCCTCTTCAATTGGAATCCTTAAAATGAAACTTTTTAAGGCTTAAATCATTATATTTTCTAAAAATATGTGATTTCAGGTAAAATTCGTTCCTCTCAGGAATTGTAAACCACTATTATGACAACACCCACCCCTTATTGACAAAAATCCTCACCATTTCATTGCTCCACCTTCTTTACTCACTACCCCTTTGGCACCATTTCCTTTTTGAAAATAATTTCTATTTCTTGCAAGCCCCTATTAAGTAACTGGCCTTCTTTCATTTCATCCAAACATAACCAATGATCCTATACACATCATGGTGACCTCTGTAAACATGTCTTATCCATTCTTTTAGAATCTCAATTGATCATCCTACTTCCTCATGTGAATAAGAAAGGTCCTAAGCATTGTCATTCAACGCCTCTCTCTTATGTATATCATTAAGTGCATTCATTTTACTAATCAATGCAAAGCACTAAAACATAAATACAACACCTAATTGATATAGGTGCCATCACTATCTTCTAGTAATGTACCCCTCCCTTGTTGATATGATGATGGCATTAATTTGGTAGATGAACCCAAAAAATTTGTGGCACATATTTTTTCAATAATACAAATGTTATTTCCTACCTGTTACATAGACTTTTTATTAGTATACACATCTTATTAATACTTCACGTGATTTATAACCATCCTGTATGTTTTGAGTGTATATTTGTATATTTTGAGGATGATGCATAAAATTAAGAATTATTGCTATTTTCTGAATCCAACATTTTAGAAATTCAATTTCTTCTTCGTAATACTTTGGATAGTAGTGCATGTGATTGAGGCTATCTCTCTTTTTTTCACTCATGGTTTCTATGCTCTAAGTCATATTTGTCCATTATCACCCATGTGTTTTCTTCTTTATGTTATGAAATTTTATTTTGGCATATCTTTGTTTGCATATCACTTGTTATGTGGTACTTACTTTCTCTTTTAATTGTTGCCATTTAGTAGTAGCACAATTTCAAGTGCATACTTTGTTTTTAGTAATAACACTACAAACTATCTTATGTTAGCAAGAGCACAACCAACCATATCAAAAAAATTAAGCAATTCTATTTTGTTAAAGAACAAAACATTTGGCAACGTGTAATAAGATGCTTTGGGGAGAACATGAAGTAGAGAGGGGAAAAGGAATTTGATATATTCTTTAAGAGGATAAAATTTTGTACATGAAAAGTTAATTTATTGATAACATCAATTTTACATAGATTAAAAAGATGCTACATAGAAGGGTTTTCATCCCTAAAGATTTTATGCAATTCAAGATCATAGAAATGAGGAAGATATTCCTCTAATAGGAAAAAAAACCCCTAAATGAAAATGATTCATTCTCTACAATGAGATATTTTATGCATCTACAATAGTTTCAATGAGTTCAAGATTTTCAGAGCTCTCATTTTCTTCCCAAATCTCAAGCAAGGCTTCCTTTATATTGTGGATGCTTTCAATTGTGAAGTCTGCTTCCTTTATAAAAAAAAAATGCCACAAGACTGTCCTTGCCTTGTCATAACTTGCAAAGCTTGAAAATTAAAAAAATCATACAACATATTATTGTAGAAAAAGTGTAGAGCTTGTTAAATATCTATAAGAGAATGGAAGCCTATTTATCATAAGATAAATACTTAGTATAAACTTTGAAATAGAAAAAGAAAGAATACTCAATTCCACAAATATCTAAAGAGTGGTCAATAGGACTTGTACATACAAAATATACACACCAAACATTACAGGTCCAAAAATATGACTAAAAAACATGTCAAACTTGTTAAATCTATATCAAATAATGAAAACCCACTTCTCCCAAGATAATACTAAACAAAGATTTGTTATAAAGAAAGAAAGAAAATAATGAGCAGAATTGCCCCTTTATCTCTAAGCACAAAGTGAAGAGACCTTTAAAATCATACATTTTAATACGTTCTATAACCTCAAGTAGATAAAAATAGATTGCTACAAGGGCAAACTAAAAACAAAACAAAATACATTGTATTTAACCTAAATTAGAGAAAACAAGAAAAGCTCCTCAAAACCCAATACCCAATAAAGTTCCTCAAAGCCTCTTAAAAAATCTTGCTACCACTTTCCTATGAAATCAAATTGCATTTAATTTTAATTGATGTTTTAGATCACACATAGTCTATAGAGAATATTAGTATCAAATTTAGGTCACACTTAGTCTATCATCAAAATAGAAAATCTATCATTAAAATATCAGTATCAGATTTAGGACTGCACACAATTTGTAGGAGACATTAAGCCTTCACATATGTTTTGAAATTGACTTATGATCAAATAGATAATTATCATTATTAATATCAATGCATTTACATTAAATCTTAGAACCCAATATGAAACAATATGTAGAATTGTATATACATTATTTTTAACTTCATCTTATGTGCAAGCTTATTTTCAAGAGATTTATATTGATCTACATCTCAAATATTTACATTTGAGAAATAAACCTCACTTAACAAGACTGATATTGTGTGATATTTATTTACATCACACCTAATGCATGAGATAGACAACCATTTCCAAAAGATACTCCATTAGCTTGTTGTTGTTGTAGTTCTACAAAACATCAGAAAATATGAATGCATATAAATAACACTCAATTAAATTATAGAAAAGATTTTCAAATTTGAAGATTAAATCTCAATAAACTGATTATACAAGTGTTAATTTACATTGTACCTAATGGATTAGATGAACACCTATTTCCAGTATATATTCTATTAACTTCTTATTGTTATTGTTGTTCTACACAACATTAAGGATGAAATGAATAAGAAATAGATCACTATTTAACTACAAAAATAACTTCATATTTGAGAAGAATAGCTAACCAATTCTTTATAGTTTTCCTCTTTCTACTAAACTAAATGTTTTTCCAGTAAGGTAGATGAATAGAAATCAACTAAGCATGTAACTTCATGTTGCAGAACATGTTTTACATCATAGCTAATGCATAAGATGGACACCCATTTCCAAGAGATACTTCATTTTCTTGTTGCTGCTATAGTTCTACCCAATGTCAAAGAAAAATGAGTACACAAAATTTTATTTAACTTAACTTTTGAGAATTAAACCTCACTTAGCATAACAGATACTACATTTCCATCATACTTGACACATGAGAAGAACAACCACTACCAAAAGATACCCCATTAACTTGTCGTTGCTGTCATTTTTCTACCCAACACCAAAACAAAAGATATTTAGCAAACAGATCTCCACAGTTTTCCTTTTCTTCCCCACTAAATATTTAAAACCTTAACTTTGAAGAATTAATATAAACTTAGAATGCAACTTGATGAACCACTTTTATTCCACAACATATACATAAATATATAAATTGAAACCAACCTATTGTGATGCATTTCAATTTGATTCCTCACACCATGCTTTCATGTGCTTCTTACATTGTGTTGCCCTGTATAAGACTTTCTTCTAAATATTTTTCCACGACGCTTTGTTTGGGGTAGAATTTCCTTACCTTTGATCTGCATGAATATAAATACAAACATTAAAATGGAACTAAAAACATGGTATTGAACACTACTCAAACACATAAAACACACAGAAAAAAAGGATTACATTACAAGCTTATATTTCAAAAGGGCATGAAAAATCATATTAAAATTCCAATAAAAAGACATGAAAATCACCTCAAATTGTGGAACCAATGCCTTGACACCAGCACTTCCACGGGATCCATACCAGTATATATCCTTCTTCTTCTCCCTCTTTTCTAACCAATAAGAATATATGGATGCCAACACCTCTACAGGAATCAAACCAAAAAAGGTTTGAATAAAATCCTCTATAGTCAAAGACTATACTTGGAAGAAAGCAGCCTTCTCCAAAGCAGTAAACAACATCCATTGTGCTCATCAGGCCTTGAGCTTCAAAACACACAAGAGTTACACAGCTGGGCCTCAAACCAAATTATAAATACTCATTTTATACTTATAGAGCTGCAAACGATAACAAAGGGGTTGACATTGTGGTTTGGCAGATCAACCACTGGCAAATATACTTTGTCTCCATCATCGTTCATAATCAACAAATGGAAAATATACTCTATCTTCATTGCAGACACCATATGCCATCAAACCTGCAAAACTAGTGGATTATTTTTTAAACTGGGCTTTAAATCTCTCACAATCTCTCGCTCATTTTTAATTTTTAAAATTATCGTTCATTTTCATTTTTAAAACTTTCTATGGAAAAATCTTGCCTGTCTGTCTATTTGTGTGGCCATCTGTTTCATTTTTTTCCATCAAGTCTTTCTGTCGGTGTGTTTTCCTAGTGCGTGGGATGGGGGGTGGGTGTTATGTTATAATGTTACATGTACGTAGGTGCGGTTTTTCTCCACTTTAGCTTCAATTTTTTTTGTATTGAAGTTGGTAAATTATATTATTATATTTTATTTTCAATTGTTCATTTTCATATATGTATTAATATTTAGAAATATGCCAATTATCAATTTATTTTAAGATTATAAGTGTAGAAGCAATTCATGTTCATAAATTAGAATCAAATATTATTTAAATTCAAAATATTTTGTCACATTTGCTACAAATCGTTATGAGATGATTGAGGTATAAAATCTACCAAATTATTTACTAGGGTGTTGTAAGAATAGCACTCATGAAAGTGAATCACAATATAGATAATTAGGAGAACACCTATAGAGTTCAATTTATAATTCAACAAAAGAATTTACATTAGCAACACATCATCTTAGGACCTTTTCATGCTTTCTCATTATCTTTGATCTTTTAATCTAGAGATCTAAAGTTGATTTTTAGGGTTTGATTAAGAAGAATATGACCCTAGCAATTTTAGAAATTTTGAATGATATTTGTAAACATCACCTATTCTTACTTAATTCATATATTAGATAGCAAGGTGAAATAAGTTGTAAGTTGTACAGATTTATCAAATCGTCTCCATGAGTTACACTTGCTCATATTTATACATAAGATTCAATTCCACACATGCAGATCTAAATGTTCAATGAACAAGACAACTAAGAGGGGGGGTGAATCAGTTGTATCTAATTAAAACATCAAAACCCTCAGCAATAATTAGATCTACATGCATTTAATAAACCCTTATTCTATTAATGTGATTAATCATGAAGTGCAGATAATAGAAACTGAAATAACAACACCATACATAAGAAAACACTAGATTTATGTGGAAAACCCAATGAGGATTAGCTCACAATATAAGTAATAGCAAAACTAGTACAAAAGGGATCACTGCTAGAATAGGACACACTATCCAAAAAGGCTCATAGTTAGGGCTCACTAGCATAGAAAGTTATACAAGAAGATAGAAGAGAAATGTTACACAGAGAACACTTTCTCAATGCAACAAGGAATCCACCACAAATGCTCCAAAAATTACATAGTCTTGCATGAAAGATTTCATACACCTTCAACTCACTGCTTTCAAGAATATAATACACTTGAAATTCAAACTGCTTTTCTCAAATTCGCATCACACATCACTTGAATTGATCTCGCATCTATCTTGCTTCTCTCTTAATTATTTCTTGCATATCAAAACAATTCCACTCTTATTTATATCAACCTCAACCTTAAACACCTTCTCCAAGGTCGACAATCTATCTGTTATATTTACAAATTCAAATTAGGTCGGTACCTAAACATTCCCATGGTGGATAGGAATGAAAGGGGATAAAAAAACACTTAACTAAGACTCAAAATTAAATCTCACATGCCACCCTATGCTTCCATTAATACTTGAACATTTTTTAATGTAGTGTAGACACTGGGTCATCTATTACCCGTGAAAACACATTAAACATTAAGTACATGCTTCTGAAACTTCTGATAGACCTAACCACAAATCCTCTTGATACAAGCAAGAGAAAAACACCATTAACTCTCCTTCAAAACCAAAAATATTGAAAAGAAACTACAAATAAATGTGGCGCAAATACATTTCTCCCTAAAACCTCTGTACAACACTACAAAACCAGTTCACATACTGGTGAACACAACTTCCTTTCACCAACAATCTAGAGCTCAAAATTTTGAATATAGCAACCTCTAACTACATCAAACAACATATCAAATCCACACAATCATAGCATCAACATAGAAGAAACACAAAGCACATTGTGAGCACTTGCACAACACTATTTTCTCTATTTATCAAATTTTCTCAAAAGCACTTGGAAACCAAGTACTAGAGACATCATCTCAACTTATTACTTCATTATAATTCATCTTCAAACACTACAACAAAAAAATAGCTCCATGTACTCACAACACTTCCTCAATAACTCAACTACACATGCACAACCTGCAACAACCTATTTTCTTCTTTTTCACAATTTTTTCAACATCCTCAACATCTTCTTCATGCACCATATTCCTTAACACATAGTTGACATCAATCAAAACACTAGTCAATTAGACTTCCTATTGACATCAATGAAAACACCTTCATACTTGCAACAATCTCCCTCTTTGCGATTGATGACAACAAATGATCTAAAAAACCATCAAAGGCAACACAACAATTTTGAACACACTTTCTTTTCTCCACTGATACCTTGCAATTTTTCACATGATACTTTCTCCCCCTTTGAAATCAATGGAAAATGATTATTTTTTTACATTATTCTCCCCCTTTGACATTGAACCAACATACCTACTATGAATACTCCCCCCTTAGGAGTACAGCCAAATAAATCAGCAACTCAATGACAACACATGACACTACCTACTCCCCATGAGAGGTAGCCACCAGCATTAGTCTAGAAAAGAGATATATCATGGATCCACTGGACTAATACATCTCCATATACATCTAGTTCAAACAAGGGGGGGCAATAACCCTCAAATTCTCCCAAAGATACTCGAAAGTATCCTTAGGAAGAACCTTAGTAAATATGTCAACATTATGATCCTTTGTAGGTACATACTCAAGTTTCACCTCATTCTCCATAAAATTTTCTCTCAAAAAGTGATACCTAATGGATATATGATTTGTCCTTGAATGCATCACTGGGTTCTTTGAAATTTTAATTGTGTTGCAAGTATGAGTAAGTTTGGTTGTGTTTTCATTGGTGTTGTCATTGATGTCAACACTATACAGGATGTTGCAGGTTGTGCATGTATAGTTGAGATGCTGATGAGATGTTGTGAGTACATGGAGTTATCTTTATGATGTTGCAAGTGTGCTAATATGATGAGTTTCTAAGCTCTTTTGAGAAAATTAATAAATAGTGAAGATTTTTTTTTGATCCTATGCTTGTGTGGATATGAAGTGTTGTTTGTGGGCATTTGATGTTAAATCCTAGTTTATAGCTTCTGGTTGGCTGAAGTGTGGAATTTGTGTTCACCAATGTGTGAATTAGTTTGATAGAGTTGTTTGTCTATGGACTAGGAGAAATTTTTTTGCTCCATGGTCCTCCGTTATTTTGTTTTAGGTCTTGAGGATCTAGAAGATGTCTTGTAATGGTGTTCTCTATGTTTTGGAAAATATGTTCATGGATTGATGCTCCAGAAGACAATTTTTAGAGTTTTTGTGTGTGTCTATGCAGTCTAGATGGGCTGGTGAGAGGTGTTTTGAATTTGAAGGTTGTTGCATTTGTTGCGGATGTATTTGGAGGCATCTGAGATGTGTTACAATGTATGGTGAAGCATGTTGTGTGGTCTGCATGTTATTTTCTTGTTGTGGATGTGTGCACTTCAAAGTCATTTGTGTTTTCATTAGGTTTGGACGACCTGGTGTTTACACTTCATGCGAAGGATTAAGTATAAATTGAGGAAGTGTGTATTTGATTCGATACGTTGTTTTGGGTCTTGGTTAAAGTTGGATTTCTCCACTCTCATTCCTTTCCATCTTGGGAATGTTGATTTGCCAACCTAATTTGAATTTATGAAATGAAGCATGTGTAGCCGACCTTGGAGAAAGTTTCTAAGGTTGAAGAAGGTATAAATAAAAGTCAATATGTTACGAATGAATCAATCAACAATGCCACAAGTTTTAGAAGTAAAGTGTGAGAAAGTAAATTGAGGCAACAATACTTTAATGTGTTAGATTCCTGAAAGTAGTGAGCTGACAGTGTCTACAATCCTTTTGATCAGGCTGTGGATGTGTGTAACATGCAGTGGTGGATCTTTATGTTATCTTTTGTATTTGCAGGAATTGAGCCTCCTTTTGGATAGTGAGTCCTATATGTAGGCAGTGAGTCTTGTATTCAAGCAGTGAGCCCTTTGGGAGTGAGCTTCTTTGTAATTAGTTTTGCTATTACTTTATATTCTGAGCTAATCCTCATTGTGGTTTTTCCCTCGATGGGTTTTCCACGTAAATTTGGTGTTTTCTATGTTGATATTGCTTTCTTTTATTTGCATTTCATGTTCATACTTAATAACATAATTAAGTGGTTGTGAAGTTGATAAGTGTTTGATATTTGTGATTGAAGTTTGGTGACCACAGTGATTCAGAAAGTGAAGATGAGAGGTTACATAATCTCTCTTGGTTATAAGACTTGGAAGGTTGTTGAAATGAAGTATGTTGCACCGGCAAGTGGTCCTTCTTCTACAGATGAGATTTCTGCTTATGAGGAGAATGAGAAAGTGAGGTATGCGATCTACAGTGCTTTATCTAAGACTGAACAAACTAAATTTATTTCTTTGGGAATTGCTTATGAAGTTTGGAAGAAGTTGTAAGATATTTGTGAAGGAAATGATTGAGTGAAATTGTCAAAGAAGCTAACAACAAAGTGCAGATATGAGAATTTGAAGATGGAAGAAGGTGAAGATATTGCAAGCTATTTTTAGAGGGATGATATTGCAATGAATGAAGTTAAGAATCAAGGTGGTACCCTAACTGATGAAGATGTGATGGAGAATATTTTTATGACTCTACCAGAGAGTTACAGTGATAAGGTTTCAACTATTGAAGAAGTGTATGATCCTAAGAAGTTTACTAAAGAACAACTATTTGGCACCTTGACTACATTTGAGATGAGGGAGTTTGGAAAGAAAGAGAAGACTTAATCAAATTTTAAAGCTACAAAGACAAAGGATGATCTAGATAATGATAATTCAGATGAGTTGGAAGAAAACTTTACAAGAAAGTTGAAGAAAGGTATCAGTAAGTACAAAGGTATGTTTCCCTTTAAATGTTTCATTTGTGGAAATATTGGTCATTATGCTTCACGATGTCCAAATAGAGTTGTACATAAGAAGAACAAAGACAATAATAAAGATAGAAAGGATAAGAAGTACAAGAATTTGTATTATGTCACAGAAGATGATGGAATTTTTTATGATGAGTCTGATTTTGAGGATAATGATGATGAGTGCTTGTTTCTAGATTTAAAGAGTAAATCTGCGTCTGCTAACTCTAGAAGATGTACAAGGGAAAGTGGTCTGGAGAACAAGACAGATGAGATGGAAGGTACTCTGGTTACTGCATTTCATGCTAGACAAGATGAAGACTATTGGGTGATTGATAGTGGCTGCTATAATCACATGACTGGAGATAAAAGTAAGTTCACTAAACTTGAAAAGTATGATGGTGGTTTAGCCATGTTTGGAGATGATTCGAGCAAATATTGTTGGGAAAGGTACAATTAGTTTTGATGGAAAACATAGAACTGATGATGTCTATTATGTTAAGGGATTAAGGAATAATCTTTTGAGCATTGGAAAAATGTGTAGCAAAGGTTTCAAGTTTGTGTTTTAGGATAACACCTGTGAGATTAGGAAAGGGTCCAAAATTGTGGTTGTAGCAAGAAGAACACATGGAAATATTTATCAGCTTAAGGGCGTTGATGGTTAGTGCCTTGTATCTCAAGTTAATGAAAGTTGGCTATGGCACTGGATGATGGGACATGTAAAATTTGATAATCTAAGCAAGATCAGTTCAAGAGAGGTTTGAGATCTACCTAAAATTATAAAGCCTAACATTGTGTACAAAAGTTTTCAATTGGGAAAGCAAACTAGATGCAATTTTAAAGGAAAAGAGAAATTAGCTACCAGAATGCTGGAATTGGTTCATATTGACCTCTATGGCTTGACAAGAACATGAAGTCTAAATGGTTACAGGTATTTCATGCTTTTCATTAATGATTATTCAAGAATGACATAGGTTACATTTCTTAGAGAGAAAACTCAAGCTCTAGATAGATTTAAAGTGTTTAAGGAAAGGGTAGAGAGTGAAGTGAACCTAAAAATCAAATGTTTAAGGTCTGATAGAGGTGGAGAATTCACTTCTAGTGAGTTTAATTCATTTTATGAAGAGCATGGAATAAAGAGACATTTTTCTACTCCTAGAACTCCTCAGTAGAATGAAGTTGTTGAGAGAAAGAACTGGATTGTTCAGGAAGCTGCAAGAACTATAATGAAAGAAGCAAATGTTCTTGATTAATATTGGAGAGAGGCAATCCACACTGCTATTTATATTCTTAACAAAGTTTAGATCAAAGGTAACAACACTAAGACTCCTTATGAGTTGTGGATTGGTAATATTCCTACCGTGAAGTACTTTAAGGTGTTTGGAAGCAAGTGTTACATTAAAAAAGATGATGAGAACCTTGGGAAATTTGATGCTAGATGTGATGAAGGCATTTTCCTTGGGTATTCAACTAGTAGCAAGGCTTATAAATGCTTAATAAAATATTGAGGAAGATTGTTGAGAGTGCAAATGTGAAGGTTGATGATGATATACATAGACCAATTGAGATAAGTGAAGCTAAACCAGATGAGCCTATCTACAGACTAGTACCAGAAGAGAATAAAGTGTTAGAAGAAGAACAAATTGAAGAAGAAGAGACTTGAGAACCTATTCCTAAGAATCCAAAGTATGTAAAGAAGAATCATCTTGAAGAACAGATAATTGGAGATAAGAGTGAAGGTGTGAAGACAAGAAGCAAAGTGGTAGCAGGTGAGGAAAATCTATGTTTAATTTCAAAGATAGAACTAATTCTATGTGTGAAGCATGTAAAGATGAGAGTTAGGTAAGAGAAATGAAAGAAGAGTTGCAACAGATAGAGAAGAATCAAACATGGGAACTGGTTCCTAGACTAGTAAATAAGAATGTAATTGGCACTAAGTGGATGTTCAGGAATAAGCTGAATGAGAATAGTGAAGTAGTGAGAAACAAAGGAAGACTTGTATGCAAAGGTATTCAAAAGTTGAAGGCATAGATTTTGAGGAGACATTTTCCCCAGTAGCAAGAATGGAAGCTATTCAAATGTTTTTGGCATTTTTTTCTCATAAATATTTCAAGGTATATCAGATGGATGCCAAGTATACTTTTTTGAATGGAGAATTGGAAGAAGTGTACATGGAACAACTAGAGGGATTTCAGTTATCAAACAAA
>VDFB02103721.1:0-13790 GCA_007258455.2 Sequoia sempervirens | reverse complement strand
TGAAGACCAAGGATGGATGGGGTAGATTGTAAGATAAAAATGACATGGGGTAGTTGAGATGGATTAAAACCTCTTGGGGCTAGTGAATTTTATTGTTAAGAACTAGTTGGATAGGGGCTCTTGGTGACATAATAGACAAAACACACCCTAAAAGACTGACCTAGGCCTTGGGGGCTCATCGATGATGGCCTTGCCTACATGAAAGAACATAGAAAACATAGCTCAACAAACCCAAATGATGGATGATGGGTGGTGTAGGACCTAAGGATGAGTAGATACAATGATGGAACCTATATGATGACACTAGACTAACCTTATGGATAGGATGGTCATTATGCATAAGATGTGGATTATGTGAAGCTCAAGAATGAGTGATTAAAAGTGATAGGATATTAACAATATGGGTGAAAGAGGTGGGAGTGATGACAGTGAGATAGATGGAATTAGATGGCATGGGGGTAGCCTATAGCTAGATACCAATGACAAGGGATTATGAGATGGAATGAAAATAGAGATAAATGGATGGATGGATAAAGATGGGGAGATGGAAATATGAGAGGATGGATGGATAGAGGGATAAGGATTTGGATATGGAATGAGCTACTGGATGGATAGATGGGAAGATAAGGATTTGGAAAGATGGAAGGGATTTTTTTGGATAGATGGAGGGGGAGATAAGGATGTGGAAGATGAAAATATTAGTGGATGGATGGTTGGTAAGAGAAGGATTTTGGAAGATGGAAGTGATGTTTTGGATGGATGGAAGGGAAGACAAGGATTTTGGAAGATGGAAGGGATGTTTTGGATCTAGATGGATGTGAAGACAAAGATTTTAGAAGATGGAAGTGATGTTTTGGATGGATGGATGAGAAGACAAGATTTTGGAAGATGGAAGGGATGTTTTGGATGGATGGATGGGAAGATAAGGATTTTGGAAGATGGAAGGGATGCCAAGATGGATGGATGATGACTCCTAGGAATATGTTACAAATCCAACATATGCCCCACTCTAGATATGCCATGTGTGGTGATGCAAGAGGAATGACAAATAGGAGAATGGGTGGATAAGGAAGGGAGAAGGATGTGGATAGGATGCATACGTGGATAAGGGATGGAGAGGGATATGGATAGGAGGCATAGATAAGGAAGGAAGATAGGGAGGAAGCATGATGGGTAGACAAGGATAATTATAGTGTATGGATAAAGGGAATGTATGCCAAGAGGCATCCAAAGAATGCATATATATATATATATATATATATATTTTCCTCTATCTATATCAAGATCACAAGGAGGATGGATGGATTATAACATTCCCAACTATATTTTACCAATAAATAAAAAATTGACATTATGAAGATTAAAATTTATGACACAAATTCCATAACTATTTCCATTTAGCAATTTTATGTCCATAAATAAACAAATAAATTTGAAATATATATATATATATATATATTCATTTCTAAATGTCAATAGTCAATACAAGTTTGACTTGGCATTCAACACCACACAATCAGTTTTCATTTACATCATTTTTATCCTTTTACATCAACGATACAAATACATAATAGAATTTTAATATGATTCCTTTATGATAGCTCGCCTCCACTGGTGGACGAGAACATGGTTGAGGTGGTTTTCCACCCAACCACGAAGCAATGCTTCCCTAGAATTCTTTATTCATTCAAAGAATACCTAACCCTACATGAAACACTTAACAAGAGATATAGTTTGCAAAGTGGAATTTGTGCACGCCTAACCACATGCATTTCTATCTACTATTAGAATATGAAATTTCCATGCTAGGTAAAAAAGTACATCATAGAGAGGATAAATATTAACAGTATGTTCCATAGATATATAAAAAAGTGAGTGCAAAGCTTGGCCCAACTCATGCTACATAAAATGAAACTCTAGTTACATTTGGAAAAGGAAATCTACAATCGCTAGCACCCATTCCCCGAAGAAAATCTCATCATGTCAAAAAAGTATCCATCCCTTTTAGACCATCTATTAGCATCATATTCTAGTGTGCTATAATCTACCATTGAATTCATGTATCATTCCATTTCATTATTTGACCACAAAAAAATATAACCATTTGTTTATTCATCTTACATCTTTTCACGCATTGCAAATCCATAACGTTTATCTCTGCTAATATTTCAGAATTAAAATTTAGCAATCTCACTCAAAATATTAATCAAGATGAATCAAAAGATATACAACATGTATGTGCATGTGCATAAATGAAGCATTTATGCATGTACACATATATGCCTATAAGTGAACATGGTTGAAAAATGCATATAGATTCTGAATAGAAAAGGAAAATCTACCTTACATATAGGAAATCTATATTTAGAAAAGATAAAAATTAACTTGTTTAGATGCTCCTTTTAATATTTCAATGACATCTAGTCTCTTTTGAAATTCAAATAAAACATTTATTCCATAGATATTTATCTATCATGATTGATCTATATTATCCATAGTAATCATTACCAGAGAAATATCATTTCATATAGAAAGGAAGAATTCCTTAAATCAATTTCAATTTAGATTCTAAGTTTGTGCATTTCTGGTCAATCATGTCCATCTGTGTTCAATTTGGAATTACCATTGTAATATTTTCTTAAAAGAACATTAATATATTAAGAATAAATGTAAATGCTTGTTTCCATCAAGATGAGATTTCACAAAAGGGTGGTCGATAGGCACATGTTATAATGAAGATGATAAGATGCTATCAAATTTTCTACAAATTCTTTATTTTATTCAATAGTAACTAAGCCTTAGTTTGGTCTTCAACATTATGAAAACACCTTTCAAATATACTTATAAAGAATAAGTGAGTCATTCTTTGACCCTGGTTAAAGCACTAGAATGAATCAACAATGAAATTAAATATACATACATACATACATACATACATACATACATACATACATACATACATATATATATATATATATGGATGTATAGCCTGCACGGGTAGCCATGTTGGCTTGAGTCTTGGGTTTTTTCCTTGAGGTCTTGGGTTCGAATCAGAGGCCCAAAATCACCTGATGTGTGTGGCTTGCGAGAAGCTGTGCGCATCTCCAAGGATTAGTCTCACCCCAACTTGCCCACTACTCCTTCGAGGGGGTTATAGGGACACCCTGGGTTAACTATATATATATATATATGCATGCATCAAACATTCGCAAGATGAATCATAGGGTTCTATAACCCTGCTGCCAAAGATGGAAAATTACTATTTCCACAAAATACAATAACATTCTAGCATGCATTGAAATATGGCACGTTTATTCTAAGAGTTTTCACTGAACGATATCATCGTTTGACCAACATTTCCATAGAGTGATAACTTCATTCTTCACATACTATCTTTACAAAGTGTAATGAAATTCACACATCAAAATAATAGTGACAGTCTTAGCTTGACCATGCATTAACAGGGCTCGTTATCACTACTACTTACCACCCAAAACAATGGGGTGACATATGTGAATGATGCATGTCATTCGCTACTTGGCAATATCAAGCGATATGAATCACTTAACCATTTAGGCTCGATGCCCATAGGGTGACACAAACAAAAAATAGGTTGATCACCATAGGGTGTCATGCAACCAATGCATCATTACATATATATTTGATAAAAAAAATTATTAATACCAATCGGGCCAAACAACATTGACCTATAGAAAGATGAGAAAATGGGTGAAACCCATTTGGGGATCTAGCTGATACCCATGCATGCAAAGCATAACAAAATAAAAGCTTGTTGTGGTGGATTTGAATCCAATGAAGCTAACATGATTCGAGATAAGTTATCTAAAAAAGGAATTTCACAAAAATACTAGACCATGAAATGCATATCATGGCCTCAAAATAACACATACAAAAAAAATATGTTTTCAATTTCAAGGAAGCATCAGCGGGGATTCAAATTACCTCACTTTTCTACATTTCTAGTGATTTTTGCAATGGTTTTTAGGCAATAAATTTTCAACCCCTATGCTTTTTCCTCCTTTGTCTATTCTCCTTTTGATCTTCCCTTGTTTTCTTGCTAAATTCTCTTCTTAATTTTTCCCTCTTGACCAAAAATATCTCCTTACTAAATTCAGAGATAGTGGTCTTAAATTTTCTTGACTCCATATTCGTTACCTTGCCACCCACTTTCTCCTCTTCCTGGATGTTGACTGTAGCCTTTATGATATGAGAAGGGTTGGTCCCCTATCCCATTCATTATGGAAGTTACAGATTTTAACCATAATTTCATTATTTTCCAAGAAAAATAAAATTAAACCTGAGATAAAACATTTACATATATGTATATATATATATTTATAAACTCATATGCATATATATGTATATATATATTTATAAACTCGTATGTATATATATGTATATATATGTATATATACTTGTATGCATATATATATGTATATATATATTTATATACAATTTTATCCACATAAGATAATATTCATATATACATATTTTCATGATATATTTCCAAACATACATGTTTATTTGATTCATTTCATTTTCTCATACAAAATATATTTCAATTTCATCAAAAAGAATAATGCAATCATTTCTCATATGATAATTGTATTTGATGGAATGAGTTTTTAATTTCATTAAATATCAATTTTGAAATAGACAAGGTAAGACAAGAATGCACTAATTCGTTCCTTTCACTAATTATAATTCTCACACTAAATTTAATGATATTTATTAACTGTCAAACATATGTAGATGTTATGGTCTACAGTGGTATGTGAGATTTAGATTCCATTCTTGCTTACTGTGGTCATTTGGCTAAGCATTCCTTCCTTAATCAAGTTCTCATCCTTCAACTTGCTCCTGCACACACATTCTTACACTTTCCCACCTATTAGTAACTTTTAACCAATAATCTTATGGAATAATTTTCCTAAATCACAAAATTGCATGATATTCATTTTCAATTTCGTCATTGCATTTTATCAAATCCATAAATAAAAATGATAAATTCCATTTTTAAAATATGTCAATTTTCTCAGCATTATTAAATGAAAGGAAGGAAATCAATATTCAACATCCTTCCCTACTAGAAAGAGACATTGTCCCGATGTCTAATCAAATAAAATTGTTTCACATATGTTGATCAAATCATACTGTTTTCAAGCCAAAACATCATAGCATACCAATCCAAAATATTAGGTAATAGTATAAAGAAAATCATCAACACTCTATCTAAGAAAGAAAATGAGGGAAGGAGCATTCTATTTCCTTTACATCCTCCTATGTAGCATTTTCCTCATGATATTTTCCCATTGGACCTTATATTGAGCAATGTATCTATTTCGCAACTTGACGTTTCATTTATCCAAAATTCTAACAAGATCCACTAGCACCACTCATGGATCCTCCACTCGTAAAGAATTCCAATCAAGTATATGAGGCACATCTGGGTGGTACAATTTAAGAAAAGAAACATGAAATACATTATGGAGTTGAGCTAGAGTAGGGGGTAGAGCAAGTCTATATGCAATTGGGTTGATTACTTCCAACACATCAAATGGGCCCACGTATCTTGAAGCCAACTTGGATGATTTCTAAAAGGTAATAGAGTTCTTATGTGGCTTGACTCTTAAAAAGACCTTTTCCCCTACTACAAATTGTCTAAAGGTTCCATTCCTTTCAACATAACTCTTTTTTCTATCTGCTATCTCCTTCAGACTGCTCTTGATAAGCCTCATCTACTCTTTTATCTCTTTTAACATTTTAGGACCCACTATGATCCTATCTTCCAATTTGTCCCAATTGATGGGAGTATGAAACTTTCACCCATATAGAGCCTCAAAAGGTCCCATATGTAAGGATGCATGATGTGAGTTATAAGAAAATTCTACCAGTGGTAGATACTCTTCCCATTTATACTGATTATCCATACAGTACATCCAAAGGAGATCTTCTACAACCTGATTCACTCTCTCGGTTTGACCATCGGTCTAAGGTTGGTAGGATAAATTGAAGTTTAACTTAGTCCCCAATGCTATATTTAAAGTTATTCAGAACCTTGATGTCATTTGTGTATCTCTGTCAGTTATAATGGTCTCTAGCACTCCATGTAAATGAAAGATCTCTCCAAAAAATTTCTTGGCCAAGGTCAAGGATCCATCCTTAAGGATGGGATAAAATGTGCCACCTTAGTCAACTTATTGACTACTACTAGAATGGCATCATGCTTGTTCTTTCTTAGAGCTAACTCCTGTACAAAGTCCATGTTGATCACTTTCCATTTATACTCGGGTATATCATGAGGAAAAAGGAGTCCTGCTGGATGCACATGCTCAGCCTTGACTCACTAACACTCCAAGCATCTTGCTACATATTCTACTATGTCCTTCTTGAGTTTTGACCAAAATTACAAGGTTTTCAATTCTGTGATCATCTTTGTAACTTTGAGGTGTCTAGAATATGGTGCATTGTGGACTTCTTCTAGGACCAAATTTCTAAGCTCTCCAAAATCTAGAATATACATCCGCCTCTAGTATCTTAATATATCATCTGATTCAAGCTCACACCCATCAAATCAATGGTTTGACAGATTCTCTTCTAGAGCATTTTTCACCCTCTCATAATGCTCATCATCTTGCAAGTGTTGCATCACTTGCCACCTCAAATTGGATCTCGTAGAGGTCATGGGCACTAGATGTCTTTTTCTACTAAGAGCATCTTCCACTCAATTTTCCTTTCCTTTTGTATACTCAATTCTGAAGTCATACTCTCTAAGGAATTCTAGCCATCTCTACCTAGCATTGAGGTTTGGTTGAGTGAAAATATACCTCAACCCCAAATGATCTATTTTGAGCTCAAATGGCTTTCTGAAAAGATAATGCTTCCACATCTATAAGGAATACACTATAGCTACTAACTCTAGGTTGTGTGGAAAATAATTTACTTCATGTTTTTTTAGCTTCCTAGACTCATACACCACCACTTGACACTCTTACATTAACACTGCTCCTACTCCATCTCCTAAAGCATTTGTGATCACTGAGAATTCACCATTGGGATTGAGGATAATTAGCACTGGTGCTATTGTGAGTTTCTCCTTTAGGATTTGGAAAGCTTGTTCAAATTTTTTAGTCCACTCAATTCTCTTATCTTTCTTTTGAAGAGATGTTATCGGGGTTGCAATTTTAGAAAACCCTTGCATAATTTTTTTGTAATATCTAGAAAGTACCTTAAAACTTCATACCTCTGTCACATTTTAAGGTTCCACCATTCTACAATTACTTTAATCTTTGTAGGATCCATAGAGACTCCCTTAGCTGAGATAATGTGGCCTAAGTAATGCACCCTATCTTGATAAAATGAGCACTTGGATAGCTTTCCAAAAAGCTTCTTTTCCCTTAGATGCTGTAAGACTATCCTAAAGTTTCAATCGTGTTCCTCAATAAACTTGGAATAAACCAAAATATCATTAATTAAAGTTAGGAAAAAATCACCCAAACAATCCTAGAACACACTATTCATAAGATTCATGAAAGCTACGGGCATGTTGGTCACCCAAAGGGTACAACGGTGAACTCATAATTTCCATACTGAGTTTGGAAATTTGTCTTTGGAATACTCTCTTCCTTTATTCTCAACTGATGGTATCCATACCCGAGATCTATTTTTGAGAATACTGTTGTTCCCTTCATCTGATCAAATAATTCATCAATCCTCAAAAGAGGGTAGTGATTCTTGATGGTCACCTTATTCAACATTCAATAATCAATACAAAAATGCAAGGTTCCATCTTTCTTTTTCACAAAGATAACTGGTGCTCCCCACAGTGACACACTGGGCCTAATAAGGCCCTTACATAACAATTCCTATAATTGGGCTTTCAATTCATAAAGCTCTGTGGTAGTCATCCTATACAAAGTCTTAGATTGAGGTTGTACTCCTAGCACTAGGTCAATGGAGAAATAAAATTCTCGCTTTAGAGGCATCTTGGTGAGATATTTGGGAAACACATCTCGAAATTCCCTAAGAATGTTCAAGTACAAGAAACATTGAGAAAGGGGGTGAATTAGTGTTTCAATAGTCAATTTCAAATTAATGATTATTCAAAACACTTAAACTCTTTGAACACAATAAATGTTCAATTTCAAGAATACAATCATATGTGATAACCAACTTTCAGATTCTTAAACAATATGTAAACTCAAATGCTGCAATGTAAATAAAGGAAACAACAAGACCAAAATGCATCCAAAAAAGAATCATAACATAGTGTTTTTCATGAGTGGAAAACCCTCATAGGGATGAAAAAACACTCGTAAAATGCCTCATTGGAAAAGTCTCACTGGCTAGAAAATGACTCACTAGCTATAGAATTCCTCACTAGAAAAATAAGCCTCACTAGCTACAAAATGCCTCACTAGCCAAAGATCAAACTTGTCTCACTGACATGATCTTTTACAACACATTCTCTATCATGAATAAATCAATTATAGAGGATTGCTCTATTTCACTACATAACATTTCTACTTTTCATCCTAATACATTCAATGTCCTAAAGATTCATTAAATTGGAATCTTCAAAACACAAAATGTATCAGATTATACACTTCACTATTTTGCATATAGTTTTGCAAAACAACATTTCAAAATTCTGCACATACACTCAACATGATATCACTATGAAAGCACCAAACCAATAACAACCCAAAACACTATTTTTATAACAATCAGAATGTTCCAAATTTTTGCCATCTGTCACTGTATAAAACTATCAAATATATATTGTTAAAAATGTTTCTATAACTTCCTTTGAAGTGTCATCAAAATGATTTTTCCTTCAACAAACTAAACTGCCTCTTAAACATGGTTGAAAAATTATGAAAGCTATATGTATACATGAAACACAAGACACATATAAATGTGATATACAAACCAACTCCCAAGTCAACATCACAAGTGCAAGACACAACATATGTAAGGCTTTTAACAAATCTGTTAATAACTTAGAAGCCCCGTGTCTTAACAATGGGCAACTCAAGGTGGTGAGGATTAGGCTTCTGTAGGGAAGGCAGTGGAAATAGAGGACTCCTTGGTTTGTAACACTCCCAATGTGGGTCTGGAGGGGGAGAATAATATGTAGGAGGAAGCAGAGGATGCTAATCAAGGGCATGTGAAGTTAGAACCTCTTAAGCTAAACCCCCTTTCTGAGGACTTCTCTTACCTCAATGTGGATTCCACATCTATGTTCGAGTTTCTTGATATGGCTAGGACAAAGGCTATTGAAACCTTCAAAGTGGAAAAATGGACTATGCAAGATTTTAATAAGGTAAACATTAAAATTAGGGGTTTGAAGGAAAATATGAAGAATATTCTGAGAGGCTCGGTGTTGGATATTTTGATTAATAAAATGGTGGACCTTGAGGGTTCTTATCATGATTTAAAATCCTTGTATGAAGAGCATTTGGCTGGCTTAGAAGCCAAGATATTGGATACTAATGTGGATATAAAGAAGCTCCTCCATGCTTGTCACATTTCAGTGAAGAACAATGTAGACTCTTTGGAAGTCCTGTTTGGTAAAATTAGTGAGCTCAGGGAGGATCAATTGTATTTTTTTGAGTTAATGGAAAAGGATCATATGGTCAAAGGTAAAGGGAAGAAAGGGGTGAAAGATGATGGTAAAGGCCCCACTGTTAGAGGATCTATGAACTGGAAGAAGTCTTTTGAAGTTGAGAAAAAATAGTTGCTAGACATGATTGAAATGCATAGAAGCCAGGAGATTGAGGTGGCCAACACCTTAAGTAGTATGAAATAGTGTCTTGTATATTTTTCTATCTATTTTTTGTTGTTGGGTCATGGTTTATTTCCTGTTGTTTTTCTAATTTTTTTACTAATGTAGGCTATTGATAGGTGATCTTTTTATCTTTTGAGCAACCCTTTTTTTCATTATATTTTTTGGGTTTGGGTTGCTGTTGGGGTCTTATTATAGTTTCTTTCGAGCAACATTTTGTTTCTACAGTTGTAAAGGGTTTTGGGTCCCTTCAAAACCTATTTTTTCCATATAATAAAAACAATGGGAAACTCAAATACAAAAGACAATACACCCATGAATAAACAAAATGTAAACCCTTATACACATTTAACACATTTTATAACATCCTTTCACAAATAGTTGACCTTTTAAGATATCATGGTCGACACCTCACAAGATAACACAATGTTGGAAATAACCTGAGCATAACTCAATCAATGACTATGAGCACAACCACAAAATCTAAAAACATCTTAACCAATACAAATACCATTTCCAATCAAACCAATAACCATAGTGAGAAAGGAATGGAGTTACCAAAAAATCGCCATTGAAAAAACCTTAATTTCCTTGAAGAAACTAAAAACCATTTATCTGCTCAACCAAGCTGCCATACCACCATTGCAATTGAGTTCTTCAAGCCCTAAGTCAAATGCTCAACACAATGTCTCATAGTTTACCAAATGATAAATTTTAGGGCACAAATTATTGTGTCGAATAAACACCACATATTTCTTTCCTTTGAAACAATTATTATGTTGGTGTTTTTGGTCAAAGTCACCAACCAAACAAAAATGATATATGTCGGTCCATCCTGTTCACTTTTATGAAAGTGGTTTAACCTCATACTGACCAAGATTCCTAGTCAAAGCCTTGTGTCAATTTAAAACTCAAATATATCAAATATTGAAGTATAAACCAAAGAAAATGCAAAAGACCAATACATGGTCTAAACCCTGATTATACCAAGTATTGCTACCCCCATGACTTATCAATACCAAATTCACCCAAAAAAATAGAAATATATATTGCCTTTGTGACCAACCAAATAACACTAAACCTTCAATGAATGCCACATGTATATATATACTACCAATGTGTATTACCTAAAAATGTGCCAAGTTGAACATTCAACTAAAACCAAACTACATTATGTCTTTCATTGAAGTGCATACTATCTAAATGCATGCCACCTCTGATCAACCCTTGACATCAATTCCAAAAATGATGTCAAAGAGGTCAACAAAGAATTAGATAGCCATCAAGGTATGGTTTCTCATTGTTAGGTTCACTGACATGCACAACATATATGACAAAACTCTTCATCTGAGCTCTTTTGAGCTACATAATTAAGATCTGCCTAATTTCTAGGGGTCTCTAAATCTAATGTATCTCAACTAGGTACCCATAGTCATCCAAAAAACTCACCATCTTATCCTCACAATTTAAAATATCCTTGTTCTTAGTAAACCAGTTTATTCCCAATATTACATCATAGGACCCTAATGGCGCAATGTAAAGGTTAAATTGGGTCAGGAAGTTGGGAAGCTCCAACTTGATACAAAAGAAATATCTACTTCTTGCTCTGCTTGATTCCCACATTGAACAAACCATTAATTTTCCAAATATCCAAGTCGAATGGGTAGCTTATAAATTATCCTAGGATCTATGAAACACTTAGTAGCTCTAGTATTTATCAAAATAGACATGGTTCAACCATAAAGCTTACCTATTAATTGTATCAGAGAAGCCTGATACTTTGCTTGCCTATTATCCACTGCTGCATGGATCTTGTGTTGCAAGGTCTACTGCTGGTTTCCTTCCTTTCTTCACTTCAAATTTTGAGGGTAGTTATATGCATAATGGTCTCCCCCACAAGTATAACACCCGTCACACGGTCCTTTTCGATTCCCAGACCTATCTTCTTTTGAGTGCCCTTGGGTATTGTTATAGGTGTCATTACCCTTGTTGTGCCTTTTATTCCTTCTTCCTTCATTGTATTCTTCCCTTTTTGGAGGGTTTTCTTCCCTTTTAAAATTTATAATCTAATGGGACTTATCTCTTTTCTTTTCATCACCCTTTCAAAACCTTTTGTTTCTAAATTGAGGCTTGGATTCCAAACCCTTGCGAAGATTTGACAATTATTGTAGCTTCTATTCTTTCTTAATTCCCTTTTGAAAATCTTCTACCATCGTAAGAGGATTTTGAAGGTCCACTTCAACTCTAATGTGGGATCTTAATCGTAATATAAAATTTCAAATTCGAAAACACGTATGAGATTGATACTGTAGAATATACTTGAACAAGTTGGTAAACTTCTCTCAATACTGAACTATTGTCAAGCCACACAGTGCGAGGAGACTCAGGCTCCTTAAGGATTACCTGAAGGGTAAGGAGGATGCAGGGGTCATGAAGACCTATCAATAATCTCAGAGCATCAATTATGCTATTTTGGAGCCTATAATGGCATTTGGAATGGATGAGTGTAATAGAAAGATCAAAAGTCCTAAGGGTCCTAATAAGGACCATAGGACCAAAATGCATTGTAAGAGGACCAATAGTGTCCTAGGGGTCTAGATAGGTTTTAATTATGTCAATTAAGGTTGAATCATAGAATGTAATAGTTTTTAGTTAGTAGGAATCAATAAAATAGAAGTTGGAAATTCAAATTTTGAATTCCAACGATTAGTTTAGTTTGGGTGGGTAAGTAGGTTTTAGGTGTTTTAGCAACAATAATGTAATCAATTCAATTCTAATCAGTTGGAGAAATTGGGAGATGAGTCTACAAAGCTAGAGAAGGAATTTGTATAGAGGGTTGGTTGTTATTGGAGTTTTTGTACAGACTGTTACAGGAAAAAGAGTTAAAAACTTCAAATTTCTTACATTTTCTTGTTTTTTTTGATGAACTTCTGATTTCTATTGAATATATGTTCAGTTGGATGCCTTAGGAACTTGTATTTACATGTTTTTAAATCTTTATATGTTCTGATAAGCAATAGTAACCAAAACTTTGTATATTACAACTGACTGTCCACAAAAAAGTTCAGATTCTTCATTAATTTTGAGGGTTGTCATGAATGATTGATCCATTTCATGGAAGAATGGGAATATAACCTATGAAATGGATCATTTCTAACATGTATCATGCAGATATAACAAGCTAATGTGCAGGAAGAAAGAGTTCTAAGGTGTACACTGAGTTTTGACAAGGCAAAGTGCATGAAAATGGTGCCTAAGGTATAGCAGTAGGAGATCTACCTGAATAAGGGGATTTTTTTTGAGTTTAAGTTGTTTAAAGTTGTTGAGTTATTGGTGAAAAGTCAAGGAAACGGTTCTGTAAGTGTTTGGAAGGCTAGTTTTCAAGAAGCCCTAGTTTTAGAGGAATTTATTGAGGGTTTTGTGTTAAAGGTTCTTAAGGGTGTCATAGGAGTCTAAGACCTTGAAATCCTTAGTTTGGAGACAATTTAAGACATTGTAGAAAGTCTCATAGTCAAGGGATAATATTTGAATAGGGTTGCTTTGAAAAAGAGGGCTAATTAGGCCTTAATTTTGTGGAAACAATAGGTTTTGGAAGGATTGGTCTGAAACAAGTGCCATCATGGTTTTAGTAAGTTGTGTAGCATCAAAAAATACAATTGAATCAGTCATTATTTTGGGGAGTCCTTTGGGAAAGTTGAGAGAAAAGTCCAAAAAACAGTCGCTAGAGACCTAGTTGGGCTAGAAGCCTAGTCAAGGTGAATAAGTGGGTTTGTGTTTGAGACAAAGGCTTGGGACTTTGTAACCATTCAAGGAATATTTTATTGAGTCTCCAAAGATTATTCCAAGGGTTTGGGTCCATAAGAGAAGGTTTTAAGTCATAAGTGAACTATTGAGGCTTATCTCCATAAGGGTACCTAGAAGAGGGTTTGAGAGTGCTTCATTGAAATTATTGAAATCATTGTGTTTCTTCCAAAGTCCCATA
>VDFB02103720.1:0-27225 GCA_007258455.2 Sequoia sempervirens | reverse complement strand
TAGATTGAAGTTTATATTAGCGTTATGTATGGGGTGGGTTGAGAACGAAAGAAGCATAATAATTACACATTATTGTAGTCCCCAATAACCCTAGCATGTTTATCCTAGGATTGTGGTCCATAATCCTTCAACTTAATTTAGTAGATAGATCGCATCCAAAAGTAAAATCAGGGTCAATTTCATTTCATCCATATGATATCTTCTATTATGATTTTTAAGAGAATCTTTGTAAGTTGAATTGATATATATTTTTGGATTGTATCTGTATTTATTTATAAGGTAGGTAAATATATGTTTGTCAAAGTGACTTTATGATCATTGAAAAATATCATCTCTTCTTGATTAATAAGTATTAGTCAATATTGTAAATATCTAAAAATTTATGGATCAGAATGACAAGTCTAATGAAGACACAAATCCTTCAAGTTGACATGACATGTTAAAGATGAAAACTATGACATCAAATTCATGTCTTTGAGGTAAAATTCTTTGTCAAACCTCCCAAACCTCTCAACTATTTCTAGGAGCTCTTCTTTGTCTTTTAGTATTTTCTTGTGCTTAAGTGGGTTTCTTTGTCTTTTAGTACTTTCTTTTACTTCACTGTTTGTCCTTAAACTTGTCTTTTTCATGCCTTGGTAAATTTAACACTTCTTGTAGATAGCGAAAGCGATATTCATTTCATTTTCATCAGTACTAAAAATGACAAAAATGTTACAAGTTTTTAGTTGTATGTGTGATTCTTTAAATTAAAAATATAATTTTTTTCTATCTCTCCTTTTATTTTGTCCAAAATATATCCACTTTTTATGTTTCCTCGCCTTGAACAAAGCTAAAGAATTTACAAAAGTATAGCTACAAGAAGTAGCAAGAAACATCTGCGAAATTGTACAAAAACAAGAGTTGTTCAACAAGAACCACAATTACAAGGACTAAAGAACGAAAGTTGTACAACAAAGCAGCCATAAAAAACAGATTACAAGAATTGTACAACAACTAATAGAGACAATCACAATACATGTATTACATTTTTACAATGATAAAGTTTATTAACCAGCTGAAACTTCACAATTTGATCTTTAATATGATGTAACTGTTGTTCAACCTTCTCATTCTTCTTACACAAAACTTGCATCTACGAAAAAAGGACAACCACCTAAAGACAAATGTCAGAGTAAATCAAAGATTTCTCTTTGATTGATCAAGTATTTATGTTTCCCCATCTCAATAGCACTCATGTACAAAATATCCAAAATAATTTTATAGACACCTAAACTTCACCACTTTCTATTATTAATTTTGCACATTAATTCATCCTAACTAATTCCCTCTAACATTAGATCACATTGATTAATTGCATCATATCAACACATTCCATTAGCTAATAGTTAGTTTCTTTTTTATTAATTAATTTATCAATCAATTAATTCTATCTTTATCCACTCACATCACATCATAATTAATTATTCAATTAATTAATTTTATCTTTATCCACTAACATCACATCACAATTAATTAATCAATTTAAAAATAAATCTATGCACACATAATTAATTAATTAATTATCCTCTCAACATGCCATTTTCAAAGTCAACATCTTCCACTCATGTAAATTTTTAATTTCTTCATTTATGCATGCACATTCCTAAATTAAATAAATCAAATAAATTAAAGGTCATGCAAATTTATTTTAAATCAAAATCAAGAAAAGTAATTCAAGTTGTTAAATTAGGTGAATTGATCTCAACCATTCATCTACTCATCCAAATAACCTATAAATCCACTTCTTTGTCACCAATCAAGCATGTGTAGAAATTTACAAGAAATTGTGAACGTGTTACAAAAATATTGCATGAACGTCTAAGTATCCACACTCCATTACAACATAATCAAATCCACTTCAATACTCCATCCAAAATTTGCATCGTTTTAGAATAGCATATTACTTTTAATATTTGTATTGAAATTAAATAGTATTTTTTTAATAATTTGTTGTTCATATTTAAATTATTTATTTTATCAAGATAAAACTTAAAAAAATATAAAATACTCTAAATATAATAAAAAGATAAAAAGCAAATAAAAACACGATAAACATTCAAAGATCCATCCATTTGAACCTAAGTGTCTATGTAAACTCTTGATTTTCTTTGTTGAGAACAACCTAGAGTAGAGTGGGCATCATTAAACATAGACATAGGAAGGAAAGGTTAAAGTCTTGTTTTAGTTCACAATGCAAGGGACACTGAAGGCCTAATACAAGAGTTAGTATTTGCTCCTACCTAGGTTCCTCCATTTCTTTTTGATTGCTTGGATACCCTAAGCAAAAAAACTTGGGTTTCAAGAGTTGTGTAAAATCCAAGGGTACTCATTGAGCCAAGATGAAGGTGAATACACCCTCCAACCACTCTTCTTCTAGGTTCAAAATTACCATAACCTAGTGTAGACACCTAATTTTGACTAACACGTTTTATCCAAAATGAATTATTTTCTATCATTCAACCTAGCTAATGTATCTTCAATATTTAATTAAATAATTTTGTTATTTGATTAAATTAATGATCATTTTCACTTCATCTTGATAATTAAATAATTTTGTATTATTTAATTAAATTCATATTATTTATTCCTTTACGTTAATTAAATAATTAATGTTATTTAATTAATCTACTAATTATTCTTCTATTCTAAAGTTTAATTAAATAATTTAATATTATTTAATTAATTATCTATTTCCCACTTTCTAAATTAAATAATTGTTTTAATTATTTAAATAATCCACTTATCTCTCAACATTATCTTCTTTCAAAAATAAATAAAATTATTTACTTTATTTATTAAATTCAATCTTGCACATGTAAATAATAATTAAATTTATTTAGTTATTAAATGCTCATGTAAATTCCACCTCACATGTTGACTGAGACTTACTCTCAGTCCACTAATTAATCTAATTGGTCCACTTATCAATCAAATCCACTTCACTTCCACTCACTTCGAGTCCTCTGAATAATGAATTCAATCCACTAACCGCAAGTCTAAGTTATAACTCCAATCAATCCTCTTAACTGAATCATGCAATCAGTTATCTGAAAGCATGTAGCTGGTTAACAATCAATCAATTCCTCTCATCAATCCTCCACCCTTGATCCTTTTTAGTCTTTCATCTAATCTTGACCGTTAATCGATGTCACTGAATATCTATAAATGCGACCACCCTATCATTCATTTTCCATCTTAGACTGTGCAAGGAAACTATACCAATTTTTTTAAAGTGTTTATGCTATTGTGGCTAATTAAAATTAGAGAGAAAAGATTACTTATACCATTTCTCCCAAGGTGAAATAGAGGAGAGCAATGGAGTTGTGCTAAGGTGAACTGTGTGTGTTTTCAAGTGGTTGCAGGTTTGCATCATATTTAAATCAATTTGCTTTATTTGCTAAATTATTGCGATCATTTAATTATGATTTCTTATTGTTATTGCTTTTATTCCTTTGGTATTTCATAGTTAATTATATTGGTCACATATTTTGGCAGGCCCAGTGGGACCCCACGTCCCTAATATGATATTTCTTGAAATTTTTGAAATCTTGTAGGGTTATAGAAACACTTTTGTAGCAACATGACACATTTTTTCCTCGTATTGATGCATTTGTCACACTTCGATGTGTCTGTCTGAACACAACACTTTTGATTTATCTTGATGCTTTTGATTGACATGTTTGTGTGTGCTCTATGTGTAGGTTATAGCAACACATTTGTTGTGACTTGATACTTATTCCTAATATACAATGACACATTTTCCTTTTTTTGATGCATATATTCTAATGCATTTGTTTTGTATTCTTGCAGGTTGGATCGATGCTTTTGTGAAGGATCAACACTTTTGTGGTTTCTACAATGACGCATTTGTAGAGAAGCGACACTTCTGTCTGGCATAACTCGATGTGTTTGTTCTGTTAGGGTTTTCAAATTCTTTTTGGATCTTTTATCTACCTAACCCCTAACATGTGCCTATTTTTTGATCTTTTTGAGCTAATATTTGCTCAACGTGTGGCATATGTTGGGAGAACATTAAATTACAAAGACTACTAACAATTTATTTTGTGGGGTTTTGTTAATCTAGTTTTCACATTTCATTTTGGTTCTCTATAAAGAGCAACAAGTTTCACATTTCATTTTGGTACTTTAAAAAGAACAACAAATTTCACATTTCAATTTGATGCTCTAAAACTAACCCACAACTTGCACATTTCAATTTGGTGCTCTGAAATGAACAACTTGCACATTTGATTTAGTGCTCTAAAAATTGAACAAGATAACTATCATTTTTTGATTTGGGTTAAAATTAAACAAGAAAATTGCATATTTGAATTCAAGCTAAAATTGAACTCATATTTGAATTTGGGTACCCTAAAATGAATTCTATGTCATGTTTGGTAAGCTAGTGGTTGTGTACGCTCTTTTCTTGCATTATGTGTGATAATGGAAATCAAAAGCACCATTAGTTTGCAATCTATTTTATACACTTGAGGTGTGACTTTCTATGTATGCTCTTCCCTCGTGACTCCAAAGAATGATCTTGGGAATCAAAACCAACATCATTACCATTTATTTCAGTAGGAGGCCTACTTGGGGATTTCATCACCTTAGGGTTCAACCTCAACCATGTGTTCAGGAATGGTATAAAAAGGGGGGAGAACAAAAGTTGTACCCTAAGGTATGACTAGCATCTTATAATCCAAGCCTGAAGATACTTGGTCTACTGAGACTTGTATTGGTGAAGAGTAGATGGGAGACCTCCCTCAACTTGGGCATCCTCGAATAGGTCCACTATTCACTAATTTTCACTATGAGCCTTGTTTATTAGAATCCTTTAAGACCTTTTGGTTGTCAACTCTTATAGTGGTGCAACGTACAATATCATGCGTGAAGTTACTCACCATGTACTTCCCCTTATTAAGGTGATCGATATTCCTTGATTTGGACCTTGTCCTTTCAAGGCGAGAGGTGTGAAGGTGGTGCATAACCTTTGTATACTTTAGTCACCCACTCATTGTGGAGGTATTCATTTCGATAGGTGGGCCCACTTTAAGTTGATAAACCTTTTCTACTACAACTAGGTTGCGTATTCTTGCTGTGTCTTCTTTGTTCAATACCAGTAACACCAAATAATGAGCTCTTGTTGAAGAAGGCTTACAAAATCAACCTCAAAATTCCTTAGAGTCGATCCTCTATGCTATTCTTTTTTGTTTTTATCACTTGCTAGATCAGATAAACAAAAGATAGTCATCAATCAGTTAAGAAATTCCAAAACCCTAGACATATTTAGGTTCAAATTGCAAACACCTTATCTTTGAGTCAAAGCAATGCTTTTGACTGTCATTTTGCATCGCTTTTGTTTACATCTCGACACTTCTATCTGCAAATTGATGCATCTATGTAACTCAATGCTTTTGTCCCAAAATAATCCTTTATCAAAAATTTGAAAAATAGTACAATGACATGTTTGACTGGCACATAGTCACACTTTTACCAATAAACCCGCGCTTTTGCAAAACCTAGTCACTTCTGTAGTTGCAGTGCACCGCTTCTGTCAGTTAAATTGACACATTTACAAAGTGACATGTTTGACTGTTAGTCATAATTCACCATAATTCTCATAAAAATTACAGATTCCAAATTTCACCAATCAGTCATCTTAGGGCTAGAGACTTATATTAGATAGACCTATAGGCATAATCAATCCTCCAAAAATAATAAATAAAGATTTATCATCTCCATCCTGTATCATCTTTTTATCTTGGGATTTTTAGAAACAAATTCCTTTAGTTTTAAACAAAGAAAAAATATCATCCATAACAGAAAAATAACTCATCCATTATCAAACCAAAATTAGACAGTCTTTTTAGATCTCTTATCATATCCCCTAATATAGTCGTTTGCTTGGAAAACTATCATTTTCAAGTAAGTTGTTGAATTAGTATCAATATTTGTGAACAAGTTTGCTTAGTAGTCACTATCTACTCCTAAGTTTATAAGTTCATTATCATCTTCCTTTGCTTAGACTCATTAGTCTAGGACAAGCAAGGATTATCTTCAAACATCAATAAAAAATGAGATCTAGTAAGCTTTGTCTTTTTTTAGGTTTCATATCCTACACCCATCCAACAAACATCCACATCAAAAATTTGGTTCAACATCTACTTAGTATGTATTTTTCCAAGCCCAATTTGAAAATAAAACATTCATCCACAACATATCATCCCAAATCTCACCCAAATCAAGAGGCCATACTATCTCTTATGTGCTAGTACAAATGAGGTCTCAAGTCAAAAATAAAATGTAGAATCTCAATCTAAACATGACAAACACATGAATCCATTCCAAGAACCAACAATGAAATCCCAAACATGTCTAGACCAAGGGGTGTTGAAGCACCACCCCCATTAAGTCCTTGCAATAGTCCAAACATAGATGGGTATGTACGAGATATAATGCTCGAAGAGTTGGCTGAGGCAAAACAAGACCCCAATGTAATGAAACTATTCGAAACAATCTTAGCAACCAACTCAGATCAATACTTATTATTGCTTTCCCAACAGGGAGCTAGATTACCCTCCACTTTCAACATAACGCGTATCCAAAACATCACTAATGACATTCCATCCTCGACCTTGGGGAAACCAGTTTCGATAACAACATACCACCTTCACTGCGACCAAATCACAACCTTACTATTCAACCCCCTGACAATCCACCTGCTAACTCTTCAAAAATTGCTACAAATATTTCATAAATCACCATTCCTACCAATTCCACATAAGTAATAGTATCACCCATACATACATAGGCTCCCACATTTTCTACACATATCACCATCCCGTTACACAACACTACATCTAATCAAACAATCACTCCCACCTTGAAAATTAATCCATATGCACACTCATATCATCTGTCACAAGCACCACCACTTAATAACTTCAATCCTAGTAACCTACCAATGCACCTACACCACCATATAACACTCCTAATTATCAACCACTAATGTCTAACATTCATACTCATGTACCAAGTAACCAACACTCACCATATCAACATCAACCTCCACCTAACAATCCTAGCATCTCCAATCCAATAACAAGCATGCATGAAAGCCCATCAAATGTTCCACCTAATCAATACATCACCAATCAAAACTATAACCCCATGACATAGCCTCCATAAGCTCCCAACTTCAACCCTAATTACAACATGCACTCACATAATCAAAATACCCACTCCAATCAAAACACCATGAAATCACAACAATATACCAATCCTCCTAACTACACTCATCCACAACATAACATCCCTCAAAAATACCAAAATATTTACAACAATATGCTAATTTCCTAACATGTCTGGTCATGCTTACAATCCACAAAACCTCCATATGGTCATCAAAATCCATCATCATTAAACTACCTCCAAGGTCAACAATCATCACATCCCACATCCACATACAATGTCATCAACACACCACTCGCAACAAATCCCAACAATATAGCTTTTCAAATCCACAATTTGCAACAACAAATTGCAAATATACACATGGGGCCACAAAAAAAGAGCTATGCATTAGAATACATATTCCCCTACCCATTCAACATGATTTTATATATGCCACCCTTTCCACATCACTTTGAAATGCCAAAATTTGATAAGTACAAAGGAAAGGAACCCTCATGATCAAATGAGATAATTTTATGTAGCTTATTTAGAGGTAATGCATAACAATACTTATCTAATGCACCTCTTCCCAAGAATCCTAGGAGGGCAAGCCATGGAGTGGTTATCTCGACTCCCTGGTGGCATAAGAACCTTTAGTGAACTAATTGATAAGTTTGTCTCACATTTTTCCTATAATATGGAGCATGAAATGACAATGACTGACTTATGCACAACTAAACAAAATGTTGGAGAAACATTTTCCTCCTTACAAAGGTTGCAAAACTTAGCCAGTAAAAGTCCACGTCACATCTTGGAAAAATAACTAGTGGAAATGTTCATTCAAAACATAAACACCGAAGTAGGGTTCCACTTGAAAATGTTATGTACAAACTCTTTTGATGAAGTCCTTGAGAAGGGGCTTACTATTGAGAAAGCCCTAATTTCCAAAGGGCTTGTTAAAATCTTCAAAGAAAACAAAGACTATTCAAACTCTTCGAATGACAAGTCCCATTATTGGAATAAGAATAAGAATGTTGTTAATGCTGGCGTGGTTGATGCCAAAATGGCTCAAACGACTCAACCCATCTTAAACCAAACAATGCTCAGAACTTACCAAATTTTTACGATAACACAAAGATAACACCTCCTAAACAAGACAACACTCCTCAATAGAAATACACACCATTAGGAGAACCCATCAAATTGACACTTCAAAAGACATGATCACACTCCCGAAGATTAGACAATATGAACCACAAGTTAAAATTGTATGGTGGAGAGACACAATTTTTTGCGACTATCATAGAGCAAAGGGACATAAAACTCAAGGTTTCTATAAATTAAAGAATCTTATTCAAGATATTATTGACAAGGGAGACATCACTATTGAAGATCATCCCAAAAATTTATCATAAAATAATCATATTAATAATATCCATGGATCACGTAGTGAAACATTAGGCATATATATCAAGATGGTCTTCCTTAGCATGGTCAAAACTAGTTATCTATGTCTAGCTATGGCCATAACATATCCACCTCATTCGACTTCGTAATAGGTCTTATTGAAGAAGTGTGCCTATAAGAAGCCTCCATATCTCTTCCCATTCCTTCATCCCCAGAACCTTTGTAACATCAATCCACATTATCCCTCTTAATTGCCTTATCTAATAATAACACCTAAGATTTTCCCCAAGGGCTATCCACAATAGAAAATCCATTGTTTGATACAAATCCAATCCATAATCATGATATGCTAGACCAAGCATCATCATCCATCCCATCACCCATCAATGCCCACTTTAGATATTCCTATTCAAATTCCATTACCACCATGCCCATATTGAGGATACCTAAGAGTCCTTTATTCCTACCGCATTATTAGAACCTGATCTATGTCGAGAATGTTATCCAAAGCATTTGTAGGAGTCCCTAAAATGAATCAAGATTATGTTATTCAAATCCTCCCATCTCATCCTATCCTTGGTCAAGATCCCATTATCTACTTACATGATTCAAAAGTCGAAGTTGATCCCATCCATATGCCAATAACCCCCACTTCCATAGATGAGAAAATTACTTCCACTAGACACATAAATTATTTCTCTCTTGTTCATATAGAATTAGAGTCTTTCTCCCTATACATATTTGAGAATGATGAATCAATAGGTATGAAAGCAGTGAGAACACCATTATCCTATCAATTTGGATCACACACTTTTATCAAAGCTAGCTTTCTTATTGATGATGAGATAAACACCATGTTGATGATTCCCAATAGTACAAAGAATAATTAGCATCATGTTATCAAAACAAAAATTATCCTATTGCAAACAAGATTTGTCAAAGAATGTAGTATAAAGGAAAAGGATTAGGGCTACATGAATAGGGTATTCTGGAATCAGTATGGTTTTTTTGATAATCCTAAATATCAAGGACTCGATTATTCATCAATCAAGAAATCTAAGGATGTTAGTGATACCTCCATGATACTGGGGGCAACTACATCTAATGTAAACATAGAAATAGGTGTTATAAACAATCCTTATCATAAGGTTTCTACCAAAAATCCACCCATCCACATAATAGACCATAATACCCTAATTCTTCCATCCACTAAAGGGCACCAAAAAGAGAAAAATAATCTTTACAAAGAAAAATCTATAGTCAATCCATTGAAGCTAATAAATACAAAACTCAAAGTGGACACATACAGTCAAAATGAGTCCCAAAGAAAATTGGATCATGCAAAATATCCAATCCAAAAGAAAATAAAACTATGGAACCAATTTAAATAAGGTTTTTCATCTATCAAAAGTGTCTGCTGGCTTCAAATCAGACTTCAATACCAACAAAAACAGTGCATGAAATTGTTGGTCCCAAACATACTCAAAATACCACATCCACACTCCATCATCCACCATCCAAAGTTTGGATAATAAAAAGTCATACATCAAAACTACCAAGTCATTCATCCATATCTCACATCACTCACCAAACTCCAATATCTCACCTAAAATCCAAAAATCTAAAATCGCACATTCATCATGTCTCGACAACAATAGTTTATCATAAGGACTCCAATGACACTCCATCACGATGTGTGCATTTAGATAAAGCCAACTCTACTACCAAAAAGGATCAAAATAACATACACGAGCTATACACAAATGCTCCCATCTTGATAGAGAAAATCCTCAAGGTAGGACGTTATTGGAACATTATCATAACAATATCTACATCAACACCACCAAGTGGTCTAACATAGTTGATGATCATTTGCAAAAAAAAAAAAAATAGTAAAGAAAAATAATTCATCTAATAGTGAAAACCATTCTTATGGTGCTTTGGGCAAGTGCCATGATGAAAACCTAGCAAATAGGCATCATGTGTAACAATCAATTATTTATGTCTACCATTCTAGTTGGAAGCATCTTATCATTATCTATGCCATTTAATCCTACCACCACTATCCATCCATTTCGTTCCATTTTCATCCATCTTCCCTATCCATCTTGATCTTGATAAATGCTAGGGGCATATAGTTCAAAACATTATTTTAGAAAATCTTGACATGGTCATTTTCCTTTGACCATATACTATCCTATGTCATGCCATCACCTGCATAATACTATCCAAAATTTCTCTGGGTCAAACATGTTATCCTATTATGAGATAGTCCTTGGAAGTAAAAATCCCTTATTCTAGATCTATTTGCACATTTCCTATCCTTCACATATATCCATTTCCATCACACCAGTCCATTCATCCACTCATAGTGTCCCATACATTGCTAGACGTTGGGGGCAGGTGATTACATCCTTCTTTGGAACAAATGTCTTGATATATGCCTTCTAGTTCAATTTATTATTTGGACATCTTTCAAAAATCTAAAACATCAAATATTCAAAAAATCTAAAAAATATCAAATATTCAAAAAAATCCAAAACAATGAAAATTTCAAAAATTTCAAATCACAACATAATCTACCCCACCCATAATAAATGTCCATTGTTTGGACATGGCATTTAAGCAAACAAAAACCATGCAATACCCAAAGACATGAAGCATTCATGAAATAATCACAATAAAAGACTCCTGATTAACTGTCTACAACCTATTGATCTATTTCCAAATCAACTTTACGCATATTATCCAACAAATTCTACCTTAACGGATATATCCTTCCTACAATAGGCATTATCTACCTTGAGAAAATATCATCTAGCAAGAAAATCTATTAGTTGTTGATCGGTTTGACCCTTGAGTCTTTTTATGGCTTGATTTATCTTATTGTTCTATTTCAATGTTCCTCAAAGATATCTCAAAATGATTAGAGGAGCAAGAATGTGGAAAATCATGCCTTGGTGTGCATACGTCTACTTGCCACATAATAAAACACTCTATGATGATAAAGATAAGACAAAATAGAAAGTGCAATCTACATTGATCCATCTCTAACCATCTACATCACTCAATTTTTACCCACATTCCAGTATGTGACATCGATCAACATTAACTATCTTGTCACTATCTTTCACCATACTAACTTTTCTACTCATCCAAATCTTTTTCCCCTTCAGTTTTTGAGAGATTACAGAATCCCACCACTGCATTATTTTTGTGGGACACTTAAAATGACCCAATTACCTTTGAGTCGATGCATCTTTATTTTGAAATTTTTTTCATCACTACTTGTATTTATCATTTACTATTTCACCTATTTCACATCATTTACATCTTTAAACTTGAGTTTTTCTTATTAAATGGAATACCTTAAATTTATTTTATTAATTACTTATTTCATCAGCTTATTTTAATTCTTTGCTCTTCTCCTCATTAATTTATATCATTTAATTTCATTCTGATTCCTTGAATTCACTTGAATTATTGAACCCATTACCTGAATACCTCAAATCACTTTCTCCCTTTCTAACAAAATAATTAAATTAATTTATTCTCTAAAACACTATTCTAGTAAGTGGTCACCAAAACAAATAGGTAATCTATTTGTAAAGCTCAACATGACTATAATTGCCTGTAATCCTCCTAAAACCAGATGACCCAAATTAATTCTCTAAAGACATCTCAATCCTGACTTTGTTGGAGGGGTCTTTACTTCCACCCCCTGCATCACGGTTTTAAATTTCAATGGCTTTGAATTAATTCCATCTCATTTCTTAACCTTAATTGCATTTCTATTTTTCCAATCCTTCACGCACCTCTTCTCATCAACCTGTTTCAGTCCCCACTTTCCTCCTGATTTCTTCTGCATTCTCCATTCATGATTTATTTATGTGAATCAAATCCATTTATTCTTCTCCCATTAATTCTCTCTCACCTGTTTTGAACCATTGATGAGATTTTTCACTGCCACGTAATCCCTCTCTCATTGTCCATCCCCTGTAAATGTAGTCTTTCATAACAATCATTCTCATCTTGTTGATTGCACAATTCCTCCAAAATCGCTCACTGACCTACTGACATCTTCCTGAAGAAGTTCTCTCACGAACATCTTCTTATCTGCCCACTTCCCATGTATATTGAAGCTTTTTCAAACACATAATGGATGCTTCACATTGATACAATGCAATTCAACATCGTTGTGAATACACTTCAACATGAGATGGGTAACAATATTAGTTAATTGAATTCATTGTATTCTTCTTGTTTGCATTGTTTTATTTTAGTGAATTCAGTGATTTATATTATTCATTTCATGAGTAATGGGTATGAAATATGTCTTTTGTTTGAATTGTAAACGTTTAATTCATTTATGTTTGATTTCCTTATCATCTTGGTTTCCCCCTTACACATTCTGGCATGCCCGGTGGGACCTCAGTCCTTAGCCTTAACATTTTCATGAGTTCATTTGAGCAATTACAAGTTCTGGAACGTGACTGCACTTTCTAGAAACATTGTTGATAGTTTTCATGCAGAAGCTACAAAACTTTCACATAGTTGCTATCAATTTCTTGACACTACTGCACATTTTTTGAACGCTATTGCTTTATTTTGGACAGCTATTGCTATTCTTATCACTATTGATTCTGGTGTCTTTTGATTGGTTTTGATAGGGACACTACTACACATTTTAGAACGCCATCGCCTTTTTCTGGACCACTTTTGCCAAAACTAATTGCTATTGATGCAAATTAAAGTTTGCCGTTGTCTGGAAAATAATCGCTATTGTTCTATTTTTTGTTCTTTCTAAAATTTGCAAACATTTTTTGGATTTCTGATGCTAATGATCGACTGTTTGATGCTTTTTGAAGTTTCTAACATTTATCGCTACCGTGTGAGCATGACACATCTTTGTATAAAAATGAAACTAACTGCTTGATTGTAGAGGAGAATGGTTCAAGTCCAAGTTTATTTTAGGAACACTTCAAAATTGGCGCTTTTAAAATGAACTTCTTCAAAAAAAGTCATAGTTTAGAAAAATGTTTCGATTTGGTGTTATAAAACTGAACCCACAACTTGCACACTTCAATTTGGTGCTTTAAAATGAACTTTCAAAAGATTTCATAGTTTAGAAAAACATTTTGATTTGGTGTTATAAAATTGAACCTACAACTTACACACTTCGATTTGGTATTCTAAAATGAACTTTCAAAAGCTTTCATAGTTTAGAAAATTTGTCAATTTGGTGTTGTAAAATTGAACCCTCAACTTACACATTTCAAATTGGTGGTTTTAAAATGAACTTTAGAAAGCTTTCATAGTTTAAAAAACATTTCAATTTGGTGTTTATAAATGGAACTTAATTAACGATTTCATTATGTTGACAAATGAATGTTTTCCATTTTACTGACCACATTAAAACGAACGAAGCCATTTAGAAACACTCAAGATTGGTGCTTAAAATTGAACAAATAATATTTTTTTGTTTTGCACCTTTGCTATATTTGACTAAAGTCTCAATACTTCCAATTTGGTGCACATAAAACATGATTTGATATCTTCACACTTTAATTTTTGATATTAAAAACTGAATTGCTATGGATTATATGTTGTGTTTTTTGTGATTGGGAAGTTGAGTGTGTATCCTCTCCCCTTGCATCTTTTGAAAATCTCGCAATGAGACACATCCTGCAATGGAGAACTCATAAGCAAGGTCTCAAAGCATGTTTACTAGCATGCTATATTAAAGGTTGTGAAATCATAAGAAAGTAGCTTCAATCTCGGGTGACAACATACTACACCTAATCCCACACCTTAAGTGGAACGAAAATGGTTAAAGAGTCTTAAGTGACCAGTGGATGGTAGTGTACATATAGTGTTCACAATTTGTCACTAAGAACCTTATTTTAGAAGCCATCCATGTTTTTTGAAACATTATTTGAAAGTGGTGCATTAGAACTTTGCTTTCGAGAAGTTACTTACCAAGTTTAATTTTCAGTTGAGGTGTAGAGCTTAAGATTTCATTCTTAACATACTTCTACACTCCTCCATAAATTGCATGTAATATCATCCCTTTGGGGCATGAGGTAAGCCTACCTAAAAGAGTGTACCTACTTAGGGTGACTTGACTGATGTATGGCAAAGTTATTTTATTAACATCAAACACTTTGCTTGATTTAAAAATGAACCCATGAAAACAAACATTGAACTTGGTTATCAAAATCTCATACCATTTAGACTTAGTGTGAATAGCTTTGAAAATATCCCTATATTTGTACTCCTTCAAATATATCTTAAACAAATATATCTAAAGGTTTTTGAATACTTAGGCTTATATTTCAAGTCACATTTAGACCAAAGTCAACATTTGGAACTATGGTTTTAGTATCTTGATTTTCACAAAATTTGAGCTTTTTTGGAAGGAAAATTTCTTAAATTATAGAAATTTAGATTCAAATTATTTTGATTGTTGTGTTGTATCACTTGTCTAGTTTATGCTAGTCACCGCCAAACTCCCTGCCGCTTTTGAAAACATAGTGTAGTTGGACTTCAAACTTGGACCGCCGCTGCATATCCCATTCAGAAGTTGACCTATTTTAGCCATACAGAAACATGCTTCTGCTCTAATTTTACATCGTGATTCATTGTCTCACCAAATAAAAATAATTTTCATAGAGACCGCTTTTGACCTAAATTGCAAATCAGAAGTTGTCCTAAAATTCAAATGCTACTATTGTAAAGATTTCCACTTTGCTCTATTTTCGATGCAAATTAGAGACTCCGATTCAAACCGTTACATCTTTCACCTTGTGAGAATGAAATAGTTGACATCCAAAATGCGAATTTACCACCATCACCGGTAAAATCAAACACCTAACCTATAAGTTTTAGGATTCAAAATCAGCCAATAACTTGGATTATTCTTTTTACTCTCAATTCTAAGATATCAACACATTTTGTTTTTGCACCTCGTCATGTTTGCCAAACAGACCTTCAAAACATAACTCTCTAGAAAAACAAAGTGAAAAATGGTCCAAAGTTTCAAACAACCTTGTTAGCATCATTTCTAAAATATTCACCAACATCACTCACTTTATGACCATTTGGTGTCCTATCGCTCTAGTTCAACAACCAGATCTTATGGCACCTATTATACAACCAAACGTTATGCGAAATGAAGGTGAACAATTAGAAATTATCAGTAGTTTGAGAAAAAGGAAACACCAACTTAGTGGAGAAACATAGCTAATATCTTAGACAAAGAAGAATGAAAAGATGATCTTGCGGCTGGAAGGCCAGTATTACCACCTCCTGCGTGGCAATAGAAAATTCCAAAAACACAACACCATTCTTTTAAAATAGAAAATCCCAAAAACAAAAATCCATTTCATTCCATAAGTTAGAAATCACTAACTTACACAGAGTCTTAGCACTTGTTTATGATAACCACGTGATCTCAACATAGAAAAAAGATGGAGGTCAACAAGAGTAGCTCAAGTGCACCAAAAACAAACACTACCAATGAGGAAACTAACCCATGGGGATACAAATAAAGTGACCTCACAACTCCTCAGAAGGAACCTTCCTTTAAGGCAACACCAAACCAACCACCAAGTGATGAGGAAGTACGCCGTGGACACCAAAACATGATTGATAGTCAAAATCAACTCCCAAGTCTCAATGATGTGATCATAGAAGAATATGATAATGATGAGGAACTCACTAAGGAGAAGCTATTAGAATACTCACAAGAACCTAAGATACAAAATCTCACAGACAAGATGCTTGAAATAAATGCTAACTCATATTTCCTCACACTGGCACAAAGTGGTGCAAAAATACCAATTGACTTCAATGTGGACATATCAAAAGATCCATACCTTATTCCACTTGGAGATCAAACGGTAGTTAGAAAACTTCCAAAACCAACTGTTTAGGTAATCATCCCAAATTGAACAAGCATATGTGGCAAAACAATATCAAGGTAATACAACTCAAATCATGCCACAACATAACACCATGCAAAACATGGGGAACATTCCAATGGAACAACAAGGTGGTAACCCATCACAAGGGTAGTGCATGCCCCAATGCACTTCCTACACTGATCCTTCTAACAACGTACGAAATCAACAATGGAAATCATCACAAAATCAACTACAACAAGGTGTAATGAACTACGTAGGTAACCTTCTAAATCAACCACAACAACAAGGTGTGCCACAAATGAACTACCAAGGAAAATTTTAGCCAAATCAACCACAACAACAAGGTGTTCCACAAACCAACTACCAAGGATACCTTCAACCAAATCAACCACAACAACAAGGTGTGCCACAAATGAACTACCAAGGAAACCTTCAACCAAATCAACCACAACAACAAAGTGTGCCACAAATGAACTACCAAGGCAACCTTCAACCAAATCAGCCACAACAACAAAGTGTTCCACAAACAAACTACCAAGGCAACCTTCAACTAAATCAACCACAACAATAAAGTATGCTACAAATGAACAACCAAGGTATCCTCCATCACAATCCACAACAACAAGGTGTATCGTCAATGTAACATCAAAGTATCCTTCAACAACATTCACAACAACATGGTGTACCACAAATGAACTATCAGTTTACACCCCAAACTCAACAACACTTTGTCCAACATCAAAATCTTCAAAAATAACAAGGAGGATCACAAAATCACTACCAAGGAACACCTCAATGTCAATACCAAGGTACACAACAAAGACCCAACATACCTTATACATAACATGGTCCTCAAGGTCCTATGAACACACAATATCCAGTATATGACTGAACAAACATCATGGGAGAATAACTCTACTATACCTAAAATCCTCAAGAAAGCACACCAAACAATGACATAAATGCAACTCCAAACACTCAATCAAAGGATATCAAATATACAAATTGGAAAACCAAAGAAGAGCTATGCTCTCCAAGACATTTATCCATATCCATTTGATCAAAATATATCCATGGTACCTTTCCCCAAAGGCTTCAAAATACCAAAATTTGACAAGTATAAGGGGAAAGGAAATCCAATTGAGCACATATGTGAGTTTTTAGTATCTTGCATGAATTAAAGACATTAGATTTCCACAGTCCATATTGAATTGGTGTGCTTTTTTTTTCTTCTGGATTTGATTGCATGAAGTTTTTTGCATCAATGTTTTAGATCACACTCTGTGATCCATCATCATTTCTCAGCTCTCTTCATCTTGATGATGGATCATAGAGTGTGATCTAAAACGTTGATGCAAAAAAATTCATGCTATCAAATTATCCAAAAAAAAGGTACACCAATCTTGCATGAAATTAAAATGAAATGACACCTACCTAATGAGACTTTTCCACAGAGTCTCAGTGGGCCTTCTATAGACTAGTTCTCACATTTACCTCTAGGTATTAGAACATTTGACAAACTATCAAATAAGTTCGTCAACCACTTCTCATATAACATAGAACAAGACATTGCGATCATAGACCTTTATAAAATCAAACAAAGTAGAGGTCAATCCTTTGATTCATACCTACAAAGATGGAGACACAAAGCGAGAAAGATCAAGTGGCTAGTTCCAGAGAAACAACTTGTCGATATCTTTATCTCCAACATACATGCATATATCAATTACAACCTTACAGTACTATGCCCAAACAATTTTGAGGAAACTATTGAAAAGGGTATACTTGTTGAAAGAGCCCTCATTACAAGATGAACAATCAAACTTTACAATCCAAAAGATCAACCCTCTACTTCAAATGACAGACCCAAGATATGGGCAAAGAACAAGAACGTAACCAATGATGGATTAGTTGACGCCAAGGTCGTAAGCAATGTGCAGATTCCTAATATGCCACAAAATCAGGTCCAAACAACACAACAAGGTTATCAACATACTATCCAACCCAATTATCAATAGAACAATCAACTCAGTTATCCTCAAAACAATCAACCAAACAACCAACAAAAAAATTAAGGACAAGATAACAAAAGGAGACCACCTTGGCAATATGACCGACTGTGAAGGAAATTTACTCCTTTGGGAGAAAACCTTGAGGTCATTATGCACAAACTAGTTCAAAAGAACCTCATCATGATAAATGATAGACCAAATTATGAGTAACCCAACTTCAAACCCCCTTGGTATAATGAGAATGATAAATGTGAATTTCACAAAATCAAGGGGCACACCACCAAAAACTGCATGAGACTTAAGAAAATTGTGGAAGATTTAATCAAAAAAGGAGAGGTGGACATCGAATCTCGTCCTAGAAATAAAGACCTAAAGATTTACAAAGATCCAATTCTTGACCATTCTATGGGAAATAACAAAGGGAAAGAACAAGATTACCGTAAGGCCGCCTTCTCTTATGGCGAGGATACTATTTTAGGACATATCTCTTATGATGATCATACTATTCAAACATTAACCATACGAGGTAGAGATCTTGAATGTAATGTGACTACTCGAAGGGGAAGAGTAACCATATAAGGAGCACCAACCCAAGTAAAGGCCACAAGTAAGTCATCAAGTGAAGAGGAACAATCAAAATTTATAATCCAAAAGATCAACCCTCTACTTCAAATGACAGACCCAAGATATGGGAAAAGAACAAGAGTGTAACCAATGATGGAGTAGTTGATGCTAAGGTCTTATGCAATGTACAGATTCCTAATATTCCATAAAATCATGTCTAAAAAGCACAACATGGTTATCAAAAGAATAGCCAACCCAATTATCAATAGAACAATCAACTTAGTTATCCTCAAAAAAATCAACCAAACAACCAACAAAAAAATCAAGGACTGGATAGCGAAAGGAGACCACCTTGGAAATATGACCAACCGCGAAGGAAATTTACTCCTTTGAGATAAACCCTTGAGGTCATTATGCACAAACTATCTCAAAAGAACCTCATCACGATAAGTGATAGACCAAATTATGAGGAACCCAACTTCAAACCCCCTTGGTATAACGAGAATGATAAATGTGAATTTCAAAAAATCAAGGGGAACACCACCAACTGCATGAGACTTAAGAACATTGTGGAAGATTTAATTGACAAAGGAGAGGTGGACATCGAACCTCATCCTAGAAATAAAGACCTAAAGATTTACAAAGATCCAATTCCTGACCATTCTATGGGAAATAACAAAGGGAAAGAACAAGATTACCGTAAGGCCGCCTTCTCTTATGGCGAGGATACTATTCTAGGACATATCTCTTGTGATGATCATACTATCTGAACATTAACCATACAAGATAGAGATCCTAAATGTAATGTGAATACCCGAAGGGGAAGAGTAACCATCCAATGAGCACCAACCCAAGTAAAGGCCACAAGTAAGCCATCAAGTGACTATAGCATTATGGACCAACTTAAGAAAACTCCCAACTTAATCTCCATCCTTGAACTCCTAAAACCATCACCAACACATAAGGAAATATTGGAGAAATCCCTTGTCATAACATTAGTCCTAAATAACCTTGATGCTAATTAGTTTCAAGCCATGGTTGGCAATATCAAGTCCTCCCATCATTTATTATTTTCTAAGAAAGACCTCTCATAGAAATCCTTCCACAACCAAGCTCTTTATTTAGAGTTAGGTGTCCACAAGCATAAATTCAAGAGGGTACTCATAGATAATGGTGCATGTCTAAACATTTGCACTTTAAAATTTGTAAAACAATTGGGATACTTTGATGATATCATAGATAAAAACAAGAGCATCACCATCAAAACTTATGACGACATGGAGCACAATTTAGAGGGAACAATCAGGCTACCTGTTCAGATAGGACCAACAATAATAGAAACTCCTTGTCAAGTATTGGATCTCAAGCTTCCATACAACCTTCTTTTAGGTCAACCATGGATCCATGCATTGAAAGCAATACCATCTACATTCCATCAATGCCTAAAATTTCCTCATGACAATAAGGAGATTACCATATATGTCGACCCCAAACCTTTCCATTATTGTGCTAAATTGGAGGAAAAGTATAAAAAAATCTAGCAAATACCCATCAATGATATATCTTTTCACTCCTTTTCATACATCAACCCAACATCACTAGCTTTGTCCTCCACTACACCATCATCAACTAAGGTACCTAAATGTGATACCAAGATCCAAGTTCTTGACAAGGGTTGTGGGGAATACCACTTCAACTAGTCTTTTTGTATCGAGATGCTTCCCCCCACACCAAAAATATATGGAGGACCAAAAGAGAGCGAACATGTTCAAACTGTAACAATGATAGTCAAACCCACCATCTTCACCAAGTGGGGTGACATGCAAGATGAGGAAGCGCACGAAGAAGATTTATCTTCATGGATCTACAAAGAAGGATGGGAACAAACACTCCCTCCCCTTCCTATTGATAAAACAACAAAGGATATCAACTAGTGAAACATGGGATTCACTGGAGAAGGTGGCCTTGGTTTACATGGACAAGGTAGAAGAGAACCAATCATTTTAGAAAGGTTCCCAAAGAATCTTGGACTAGGTTATGGTTCATCAAACGTGATTACCTTGACTATTGAGAACACCTCTTATGAGGAAGGAGCTACTTCTACCACTGATGAGACATTAGATACTTGTGAATGTCTACACAACTACCTGTATATCCAATACATGTTTGAAAACCTCAACGTTAATACTATCATCACCGAACCTACATCCAAACCTACATCTAATGAAGACCATATCGAGACAGATTCCAATGAGTATGACTAAGATTCTTGTGACTCTAGTGAATAGAAATTAGATACCTTATGGAGCCTTAAAAAGACCAATATCCCTAACCTAGCAACATCCATAAGCTTCGCCGATACCAATGACAAAATATCATTACATTATGCACAACTGATAGATTGGGACCAACAACATCATACTTTGGTTTTGGAAACATTCTAGAATGATGAGGCTATTGCAAAGTTCATGGGACTTCGAACCAATATACCACAAGGAGATCACAAAGCAGGGTTTGTAATGGAACTAGATCAAGGAGCATATTTTGTAGGGGAGATTATGTAGTCCAGTCACAAAAAAAACTACAAAATTTAAAAATAAAAAAGAGGTCCCTTAAATAAAACCACAATGTGGCTTTATTGGATCAAAAAATGAGAAAAACAAAGGACACATAAAAAGGTGAAAACCTCTTTGAGGCACTCAGAGATGGAACTCTCAATCTCCCCACCATATAATATCAAGAGAAATCAACACTCCTAGTTGAAGACACCAAACCTATTAATGTTGGCACAACAAAAACACCCAAGATCACATATCATGCAACATCACTTTATCCTGAAGGAAAGGTGAACTTCTCAACATTTATCAATGAGAGGAAAATCAGTTCACATGGATATATGTAGACATGCCAGGGCTAGATCCAACATTGGTCGTACACCACCTAATTGTATTCCCTGGAGCTAAACCCATCAAGCAGAAACTACAAAAGATGCATCCACAAATAATACTATTGGTAAAAGTAGAACTGCAAAAACTGCTAGATGTGGGCTTCATCAGACCCATTGAATATCCTGAACGGGTGTTGAACCTAGTACCAATATCAAAGCCCACTGGGTTTATAAGAATTTGCACAGATTTTCGAGATCTAAACAAGTCTTGTCCGAAGGATGAATTCCCTCTACCCAACATTGATATGATCATAGACCTAACTACAAGGCATGAAATGCTGTCACTAATGGATTCATCTAGATACAATCAAATCAAAATATCACCCGAGGACCAACATAAAACAAAATTCACTTGTGCGTGGGGAACCTTTTGCTGGAATGCCATGCCATTTGATCTAAAGAATGCAGGGGCAACCTATCAACAAGCAATGACTACCATATTTCATGATATGTTGCAGACAACTATGGAGGATTATGTGGGTGACATTTTAGCAAAGTCTATCAAATGAGAAGACCATTTAACCAACCTAAAAAAAAGTATTTGACAGGATCAAACAATACAACTTGAGGTTCAATCCGAAGAAGTTTGTATTTAGAGTAACATCTGGAAAATCACTAGGGTACATAGTATCAAGAAGGGGAATCGAGGTAGATCCTACCAAGGTGAAAGATATATTAGAAATGCATCCTCCAAGGACATTGAAGCAACTAAGAAGTCTACAAGGGAAACTATAGTCCATTAGGAGATTCATTATGTAGTTGGCAGAGAAGTGTCATCCTTTCACCCATATATTACACAAAGACATCCCGTTCAAGTGGGATGGCAGATGATATCAAGCATCCCAACAAGTCATGGAGTACCTACTCACTCCTCTAGTATTAATGCCACCAATTCTAGATAAAGCAATGATCATATATGTTTCTACAACGTCAACAACATTAGGAGCTCTCCTAAAACAACTAGATGACAAAAACAAGGAAAGAGTGGTCTATTATATCAGTTGAACATTGGTGGGCTATGAGTTGAATTATTTTCCCATAGAAAGAGTGTGTCTATCTGTAGTATTTACGACACATAAGTTGAGACACTACATCTTGAACATACAAGTAAAGATGATCTCAAAAGTAGATCCCCTAAAGTACCTATTGGCAAAAGCAACTCTAACATGCATGATTGCTAAATGGGTAAATGACACTGAGCGAGTTTGACATAGAGTACATAGATCGAAAGGCTATCAAAGGAAAAATCATAGCAAATCAACTAGCAAAAGCACCGATGGAAGATCATCAGCCTCTAACAATAGAATTTCCAAATGACAACATATTACTAATTGAACAAACCAACCATTGGAAGTTGTACTTTGACCGGTCCCACACTCAACATGGCTCAAGATCAAGTATCTTATTCCTCACACCATAGGGAGATAGCATACCCAAGGCTTATAGAATTGCTTTCCCATATACCAATAATATCTTGAAATATGAAGCGCTAATCATAGAACTGAAGATGGCCATCAAATGGAGGATAAAAGAACTACATGTTTATGAAGACTCTCAATTGGTAATTAGGAATGAGTATCAAACAAAGGATGACAAGATAATGACATATAAAAGAATGGTGGATATTTTTAAACAATAATTTTTCATCATTACCTTTGATCAGGTTCCCTAGATCAACAACAAAGTAGCAAACACTATGGCATCAATAGGTTCGCTCCTCGACATCCCACAAAGCATTCCAAAATATGAATTCCTTGTAGAGAAACTCCTCATACCAACATTTGATATCCCAAAATTAGAACTAGTTTGTGATGTTGTTGGTCCTAATTGACCATGGTACCAAGATACATTTGACTATATCTAGCATGGTATCATATCTCCCGACTTAACGACAACCCAAAATAAGACCTTTATCCATAGAAGCTTTTGATTCACTATCCTAGAAGATACCCTATACAAACAAAATCTAGATGGAACATTACTTCAATATCTCAACGTGGAATAAGCATAAACCACTTTATAGGAAGTACATGAAGGTATTTTTGGGTCTCCTGCAGTGGACCTAATATAGTACAAAAAATACTAAGAACACGGTACTATTGGCATTACATGGAACAAGAATGTATTCAATACTCTAGAAAATGTCGTTAGTGTCAGCAACACAATGACCTTGTTCATGCACCAACACAGGAGCTGAGACCTATCACAACACCATGGCCTTTTTGGTAGTGGGGGTTAGACTTGGTAGGTAAGATATCTCCTGCTTCGTCCAATGGACACAAGTTCATTATCACTATAACTGAATACTTCACGAAGTGGATAGAAGCAATTCCATTAACATATATCATAGGGAAACAAATATCCAAGTTCATCTTGAATTGTTTAATCTGCCGATATGGAATTCCCAAAACCATTATAACAAACAATGAGACCCCATTCAAAAGCTAAGATATCAAATATATTTTTTCCAATTTTTCTATCCAACATAGATTCTCCACACCCTACTATCTCTAAGGGAATGGTCAAGCCGAAGCGTCGAACAAAACCATCCTAAAACTACTAAAGAAAACTGTTAATGACACCAATTATGATTGGAATTTACAACTAAACCCAACTCTATGGGCTTACTGAAATGATATTTGTACACCTATAGGTGCTACACCTTTTTCCTTGGTCTATGGATCAAAAGAAGTCTTACCTATTGAAGTTGAAATCCCCTCATCGCAAATATCACTGAAAGGCATGGTCAACAATGAGGAATATCAAGTTTCCAGATTGAATGAGTCAGTATTCCTAGATGAAAGGTGTTTGAGCGTGTTAAACCATCTCCAGGCTTATCAAAATTGGCTCAAACAAAGTTACAACAAAAAGATTAAAAACAAAAACTTTCAAGTTGGTGACCTAGTACTAAAAGAGAGTCAAAAAATCTGACTGAATCAGGATGGGAAGGGGAATTTTGGACCTAATTGGCTTGGTCCTTTCATCATCATATCAAGATATGGTTCTAGAGCTTATCAATTGGCTACTCCTGAAGGATAACCTTTAGCCAAACTGCTGAATAACAACCATTTTAAAAAAAAATTATACTTGAACACATCAGAGTATCCTAGTGAAAAAGCCAAAAAAGAAAAAAGAATAAAAAATCAAGAAAAACAGTAAAGAAATAAAATGTTCTTTAACTAAAAACCACTTTGTGGCACTTCTAGGACAAGCCATAGTGAAAACCTAGTAAACAGGCGCTATGTTTGAATAAGATTTGCATCTTTATCTATCAACATTATCTAAAACATCCACCCATCCATTCCATAATAAAACATGTATCCAACCATGGCTCGATAACTGGTCAAGTGTTGAACCTTGCTACACCATCAAAATCTATCTCCCCTAATGAAGGTTATCCTATCTCAAATTGGGGGCAAGATTCCCTAAATTGGTAGCAGATTAGATCCTTGTAAATCCCATCATGGTCGAAAACTATCAAAATAAAAAACATCCAAAAAACAAATAAAATCAAAAACATCAAAATCCCAAAAACATGTTTTGATTTGAGTCAACACCAGTCGAACTACGTGGTATCTGCATATATAACGTAGGAAAGGATTATCTTTGATCAACCCCCTTAGGTATCTTTTAACTTAGCTGTAATTCAAAAATCAAACACGAAAATAGAGGCCTCAAAACATGTTCTTATCAAACAAGCAAACTATGAACCTCTACATGGATAACATAGGCAAGGCCATCATAACTAATGAGCCCCTGAGGCCCTAGGTTAGTCCCCCAAAAAGAAAAGAAAATATTTAAAATACTTTATCAGAATCCAAAAATATTCATAAAAGTTAGAAAACTCCAAAAAAATGTCAGTCAATATAGTCAAACTATGATGTCTCTATATTCATCACGTAGGCAAGGCTAATCTTTGATCAGCCCCCGATGCACTATGTCAGTTCCTTTAGGTCCCCCTATTTATTTCTAAATTTCCTGAAAACAACAAGAAAACATTAGATAAACTTAAAAAATAAAAAATGTCCTATCTCCATAATCACTTATCCGTAGTAAATGTTCCATCCATAATAAACAATCATCACCCTCACCCTTTGACAACACAAACAAAAAAATAAAAAATTCCAAAGTAAAGATTGAAATGGTTGGATAACTATCAAGTGAAAACAATACTTAAGTATAGACTACCATACCTATTTAAAAATCATATAAACAATCATAAACATGAGGCTTAACAGATAAAACATTCCTACAAAAGACATCATCAATGGATTTCATCATGAAACATCAAAAAAACTATGGCAAGTGATACAACATTATTTATCTTTTTATAGTCTTATATTTTTGATTTATTGTGATACCACATTCCTAGGATCTCTCAAGGATGTCCATAAGGATTTAGAGAAGAAGGAATGATGGAATTAACTATCAATTTATGTTTGTACTGTTTATGAGATGTTTTTGTGATACTACCACGACGAATACTTGCTTCGTTTTATATGGAAGTTGTTTTAAGACAAGCCATGTAGCAGTTGCATGTTAGGTATTTCATACATCTCTATGTAACTAGCCCGAAAAGTTTTAACACAACTCAACCATATACTCTAACAAGGTTTCCGTATGTCTGGTATGAGCAAGAATATTCTGTGTGCTGAGTCAAAGTCCATGCAATGGATACAAAGCAATCTTGGTTATTAATAAATCAAGTATACTACATGCATACATGAAATTTATTAAAACGAGTATACTACATGCATACATCATCAAATTGTGAGTACTAATCAGCGCATTCTTCACACATCCAGCTGAGGAGATCATAGTTCTATCAAATCCATTTCCCATTCATCACATTCATTGTTCCACCCAATCACCCTCATACCACTTTCACTAGACAACTTGTAGGATTCTATCCACCTCACACTCCAACTATACTATCCCATGATCCTTGACTCAAATGTTCATTGATTACTATAACATGAATATCTTATATATCTTTTGATGAAGTGATTATTGATCAAAGTGTGCTTTTCGAATTGTGAGTGTTAATTTGAGAATTTATCAAATATTAGGGTGAGGGGATCATTAATCTCCCACAAATTACATGAATTAGCTTTGATTTACATATCCACCCCCAATCCACATCCATATGTAAATATTC
>VDFB02103719.1:68572-117999 GCA_007258455.2 Sequoia sempervirens | reverse complement strand
AGATATTGATTTAGAAAATGATACTCCACTTCAACTTTATGTAGCTTTAAAAAAGAAACAAAAAAAGGTGATTGTAATCATATCATGACAACCATATTTTTGATAATATGTAAAAACTGAAAGAATGAATATTATATGTTAATTAATGAATGTGAATATGTTAATTAATGAATGTTATATGTTAATGAATGAATGTTATATGTTATTAATGGATAAATGAATGAATGTTATATGTTATTAATGGATGAATCAATGATTAATGTTATATGATTGGGTATGGGGAATTGAGAGTGATGTGAGGGGGGCGGAGGGCCAAATGAGCTTCCACCGTCATGTGGTTGGCCTTGTTAAGTAGAGAATATTAAACTATACTCAAAACAAAGAGAAGCTCAATAAGGTAATGCACTTTTCAATATAAGAAATGCATCGTTTGAAGCATCAAACCAATATGCAATCTATATGTATGATCAGTCATCAGTCTCCGCAATGGTACATTTCCATGAATATATAATTTTTTTTAAAATTTTTTTTTTGCTTCTTTGTCGCAATTTCGATGATAACTACTGACGAATCAACAGAAAGGCTCGACGAAGTTGCTATAGCTGTGACGACGATTTCGTCGTACCTCCCTACCCATTTTGTCGCCCTTCCGATGATATTTCGGCTTTGCTACCACACTATGCCCTACCAATTTCGTCAAACTTTTGATGAACTTTTAGTGTTCTTCTGACGCTACTCCTTGCTAATTTCATCATAACGTCGATGAATTTTTCACATTATTTTGACGCTACTTCTTGCTAATTTCGTCGCACTTTCGATGAACTTTTGGCGTTCTTTCGACGCTACTACTCTACTATTTCGTCCCTATTTCGACGAACGTTCCATGTTGTTTCCACGCTACTGCTTTCCCATTTCGTCGAACCGACAATGAACTTTTGGTGTAATTCGTCGGTGGATAAACAAAGGTTTCATCGATATTCCAACAAAATCCCAAGGTATTTCACGATGCTGCCGACCGACGATTCTTCGCCGTTATTTTGAAGTTTAATTTGTCGTCGACATTGCGACAAAAAAATAGCGACGGAAATATTTTCGCCATTGCATCGATCTTCTGACAGAGATTTGTCGAACGACCGACGAACACCCGTCGGAAAATGGTGTCAAATCCAGTAGTGAAAGTGAGAGAAGCTATATAGTCGAGACTCATGATCAACATTACCAACATCAACGAGTTTTCCAAAATCAACTTCTCCGATAAACACACAATTGATTGTAAACTCCATAGTCTTAGGGACTTCACCATGTGTTATCTAGTATATAGACATAAGATTTGTGTGCAACTCTGGAACATTTCATAGTACATCCCAAAAGCAACCATCACCTATGTCAACAATGCCTATCCATCAAACATCCAACAAATTATTATTCCCTAACAAAATTTTGGAAGTGTCAGAGGGGTGCAAACCCATGAAAGGATAGGGTGAAGAACTCATGTGGTGAGATGCACCAGAATTTAGGAACCATCTGTCACACTGAGAATCAACTGCAGAAGTGACCAGTGCATGTCCCTTACCCATGTAGTGCTTATCTTCTTTACTATTTGCAATGCCTACACTACTAGACTGTGTGGGCTTGGTGGATGGAGTAGATGAAGATGCAGAGGCTGTAGAAGGAGTCACAGAAGATGGCAGTGGGATATTGTTTTTCTGGAGAAGGTGGGAGAGCTCATCTATCTTCTTTATGTAACAATGATGCTCATCATGCCCCTTCTTTTTATAGTATACACAACTGAATTTCTCCTTCTTTGGCTTTTCTTCTTTTGTAATGGTGGGGGTCTCATTTGAATTTGTTTTAGGTTTACGCTTCTTCTTCCCCTTACTCTATGAGCCATGTGCAACCAATGCATGATTTGTAGGGACCCCCTCCAACTGGGCAAGTGTGGCTTGCTCCCTTGTTAACCAGTCATAGAAGGTCTCAAAAGAGGGCATCTGGAATGCACTACCTAAGGCATCCATTGTGGAGTAAAAGGTAGAGGAAAACACAACAAAAGGGCCTCTTAATTTAGACAAAATCAAGAAAATAGACTCCTTATCGGTTTTGGTCTTTCCACATCGTACTAGTTGTGACCTTATTGATTTGAATTTCACTAGGAAGTCATCAATCATAAGAAATGCTTAAGGGATAAGAGAGTTTAACTCAACCTCCAATTGTAATGCACAGATCTCGCTAACCTGATCAAATAGGTTTTCTAACTTATCCTAGGTTTCTTTGGGTGTACCCAACTCATCAACATGGAAAAGGAGACTATTTGAAATATTTAACTTCATCAACCCCATAGCTTGGTCACATTTATTTTGATGGGAAAATATTTCATATTCTTTAGTGAAGGTGGGTTGGGTAGCATTTAGAGTGGACCACAGACCCTAGGACTGAAGCAATCTATGCATTTTCATTTTCTAGGTGTGGTAATTGTGGGGAGTCAATAATTCAATAAATGTAGGGGGATTCATGATAAAATTGCACTAAAAGGAAAAATTAACCCAAACTAATAAAAACACCCAATAAAGCAACCTCTGCAATTTAATTTTCACCACTTTTTTAAAAAAATTCTCCAACCAAATAGTTGGTTTTAGGAAAAAAGGTTTGAGCAAAAATATATTTATGCACCTCGACCCGAAATCCATTTGTGTCCACTTGGAAGACACTCCACAAGGTTAATTCACCAACTCCATAGTGATAGAGGGTCCATTGCACCAACAACTTGGGCACGCGAGCTTCCACAGAGACTCCATGTGATCCTTTGCTCACAATAACATATGCAAGGAAAAGGTATATAAATACCAGGAAACCTTCTCACACAACCAATGTGGGATTAAAAAATCCCAAGAGCACTTCAACAGAACTTCAAAGTGGGGCCCACTCCAATCCTTTGTGCAAACAAAGAAGCCTTAAATATTTAAATCAAAACTTTATAGAGTATAAATTTTGAGGTGGAAAATCCAAATTGCAACACTTTAGAAATTTGTAGCCACACAACAAATGAAATACACGCCTTCAACAATCAGAGATTTCTCCCCTCTCTGGAAAATCATGCAACCTCTAGAATAAATAAAGCACCCTCTAGTGGTAGTTCCAAAAGATGCCTCCAAAGAAAAAACACGCAGCCTCCTCCAAACTGTGCCTCACATGAAGGATTTCAGGCTCACTGAGAGCTCCCATGCAGATCCTCCTCATTGATATCTGTGGCCCCCAGTCAAAACACCCAACAACAAATGAAATTGGGCCACAAAAGGTAGTTTGAGCCTCCTCTATCCAAACACATTGGCAGAAAAAGACACCTTTAAGAAAAACCACCTCCAGGCATGGCCTTCAATAGGAATTCATTGCCTCTCTTTGGCAAGTTGTGACTCCTCTTCCCACGGGTCTCTCCATCAATTAGTGCCACCTCCAAGGTAGAGAGAAAGAACGCCTCACAACTCCAATTACAGCCAAAGAGCCAAACACATTCGATAATCCTAGGAAAGAATATGGGGAAAGAGGCAATTTTTAAAATTTACAAAATTTGAAATGCTGAAATAAATGATCTCACAGATCTCCAGCCATAACTCTTTGACAAAAACTCTCAGGAAAGATATTGCAAATTGGGATGCTTTGATACCATGATAGAGCAACAAATTCCCAGGAAAACCAATTGCACATAGACCTTCACAAATGAGAGAAGCAAAGCTATTTTACTGAAGAGGAATGCTCAATATGAGATGATAAAATACATTATAATACATGCTTATAAAGCCATGAAAAAGGCCAAACGGATGAGCAACCACCCAATATGGGAATACGGGAAAAAAACTAATTTCCCGATTTAATAAATTAAATGCAACTAAACTATAGTCTACCTAAGTAAAAATTAAGTAAATATGCATTTACTCTAACAAGTGGGTATACATCTTTTGCAATGTGACAACACATACAATTTTCCCAAGAAATCTGAAGTTGACCCAATGGATAATCACATATCATTTTAGGTTGGATTATTGTCTTACCTAATTTGGGTTCTCTGTTTTTCTTTCTAGAAAACCTGTTTTAATGGTTTGTGTGCGTGAATATATAGTGTGAAAGTATGCAAGTTGTGGAAAGGATATTAGAGGACATGAAGATGAAGTATGTGAAGAGAAGAGTGGAGGAAGGGGGATTATATGTTGATCAAATATTTATGCACGATCCAGATGGCTTCATGATTGAGATGTGCAACTATGACATTCTGCCCGTTGTGCCATTAGGCTCAGGCTCTTCTGTTTGTCTTAAAGTATCGTCTGCCATTAAGAAGAACAATAATAAACGATCTCTACTAAAACTTGCAAGCAATACAAAACATCATGAAGGATTTTTCATGTACAACTAAGCCTGTCTCTCTTGTTTTCTAGGATCTTCCTGGACATATTCTATTGTTATTTTTTTTAATTTTTTAAGAAGGTAGGAATTTGATAGACTCCTATAAACTGCCTATACCATGAGAAAATATATGAGGCTTAATGAAGTACATTTTTAGACTGATAAATATTGTGTTGTGGCTCCTCTTAATTTGTGATCTATTTGTGATTAATCATATTTGTTCAAGCATTTTAGTTTTCATTTCATGATTCTTTCAACATTTGAATATTTGTGATATTTAAAGTTTATATGCATAAATTTGTGAGGATTAATTAAGTTAGATTTGATTTAACTTGAATCACTGATTCACCCAAATAAATGACTAAACCATGATTAAATAAATGAATACCATGAATAAAATAAATGACTACAATAACTAAATAAATGACTACCATGACTAAATAAATGACTACCATGACTAAAATAATGACTACCATGACTAAAATAAATGACTACAATGACTAAATAAATGCTACCATGACTAAAATAAATGACTACCATGAATAAATAAACAACTACCATGAATAAATAAACAACTACCATGACTAAATAAATGACCAGTTAACAACAATCAATGACTAAATTAATGATTAAATATACTGTAACCAAATTGACCAATCAAAACAACCAATAAATGACTAAAAATGGTTTATTCATAAATTTGGTCTCGTTATAAATGATTGGAAATAAACTACTAATGGTCATGTGACAAATTTTTAGTCAGTTTTTTTAGTCATTTATTGCTATTTTTGTACTAGTGAAATGTCAGTAACATAACACCCCTAAGTTATGATATGCAAAAGACCTAAACTAAATTTTTTGAATGAAACCCTAAATTTTAAAGTAATAGGCAATTGTGTCACACAAATTAACAATTGTGGCTCACAACTAGAAGCAATTGCATCTCAAGAATGACTACGTCGTTCTTGATGTCAACTACGGTTCAGGAAATCAATTGCGGCTTGAAGTCAACAATAGATGCAGTTAATCCCTTGGAAATTGTGGCAAATGACAGTCAATTGTGTCACAACAACCTAGATCTGCAAAACAACATAAAATATGACCAAATACGAATGACTAAAGACTAATATGATATACAACTAGGGTTAATTTAAGAAAATTAAAAACCAAGTGATTGAAATTTTCCAAAAAACTCGAGAGATAAAACAAAATTGAGGTGTGCCCTAATTTGAATCGGTTGCATTGTTTGACGTCATGATTGCGACACTATGTAAAAAGTGATTGTTTCGTTTGAGCTCGCGGTTGCATCGATTCATACCTGCAACCTGCAAAACTAATATTTTTGTATGATCTTTGCAAAATTGTCCTTTCACATCGGGTTCACCAATGTAATCAGGGCTAAAAATTAACATGGGTAGGCAACAAAGCATATAAATCAAACCCTAATAAACAATGAAGCACAAATAAGCATAAAGACATAAAAATATGGAACAATATTACCAAAAGTCTTCATGCCACCATTGATTCACCTTCATTGCACTTCTCCATTTTACTTGAATAATATAATTGCCCTCAGATTTTTGACTATGCAAATAGGCCTAATGGTAATGACATAACAAAATATTGAAGATTCTAATTGACTATGGATGCACTTGACTTGATGTTGATGGACTTGATAGCAAGATGATTCAAGATAGCTTGTAGATTCTTCAAGATGTGTAAGATGTGTAAGATGAAGAAATGACAATGATAGAGGTCTTTTATAGGAAATAAAATTTTGAATGAAGGGTTAAGATTGAATGTCAATAATCAATGGCTAAGAATGAAAGATGTGATATGAAATAGGGTTAGGGAAAAATTAGGGCAAATGATAAGGATTGACGGTCAAGATTAAATTATAAATAATTTAATCAAGGGTGGAGGTTAATTGAGACATGAATATATAAAGACTTGATGTGGAAGATAAGATTGGCACAGACAAAGAGGTGATAGGAGATTAAATAATAATAAAATTATTTAATCTAGGTGGCCAATAAATATTTAAATAATTAAAGAAGGGTACTTAATTAGTGATGCAATTTTTTTTTAATTAATCAAGGAGGAATAAAAAAGATAGAAATGAATTAATTAAATAATTAAAATGATTTAATTAATAGAATACTTATGACTTTAGAAAATAATAAATACTTAAAAATTATTTAATTATCAAAGACAAGTGAAGAAATGATGAATAATTTAGAAGTCGCAAGCATAAAACAATTTTTAGTGTTTGCATAAATAACATCAAATTTTAATATTAAAACTAGTATAGTAAAAAAATATAATTAATATCGGTAATTATTATTACATTTTAAATATTGATATTGTTAATATTCTTATTTAATTTTAAAAAAATTAAATATAATAAAAAGGAAGTAGTTGCCCTATGTGCCTCATTAAAGCTTCCACAATTTGCATGCATGATGAGGTGTGGAGGCAAGCTGGGGAGGTTTTGAAACCGGGCCTTACACCTGCTAGTTGCATTTTGCTCTAAAATTTTAAAGACTTCTCAAAATAATTATGGTATGGTTTTGTTTTCCCTGCGGGGACCATATCTTGCACTCAAGGCATTCTAGGCGATGTACACTGTAAAACAAACATAATAGGCAATCAAAAGAAGCATGAAAATAAACTCAACAAGAAAATTACTAGGTTTGGGTGATTGAAAATTTGACTCATGGTGCTCTAAGGAACACCTAAATTTGAACACAAGCTAGAACTAGATATATAAGATTTTGCATCTAGTTTTTCTTTATTAATTATTGTCTTATAAAATCAAATTCAAGGTATACACCCTATCATAATTTGACTCTCCTCCATTAAATCTCAATTCCAAGGCTTAAGTCCAGGGATTACCAGAATATTCATTTCTTAGATTGTTGACTCAAGGAATAATAGAGAAAATCTAGATGCAAGGGAAAATAAACTCTAAATGCAAACTATTTTGAAATGGTTCGAAGTAAAAATAGTAAAAATATATATAATTAAAATTTAGAACATATTCAGATGCAAGTAACCATGAATTTGGGCTAAGTGAGGTTTGGATATAGAGTAGGGGAGAGGGGCCCATAGTGGAGCGGGCTCCAATAGTGGGGATGAAAATAGTCCTCAGTGGGCCTCATAGTGGAGCATCATAATATCCAATTGCAAAACACTTTTTATCCATAAAGTATACAAACTGACAAATCATGTGATGCACCATCGGTGCACCAATAAAACATGACTTAGTGTACCACTATCGGTCTCACCTTTTTTTGGAGCCTTTTTTAATACCTTAAAAAAAAGCATGCTGATGTGGCATCATATTTGATGATGTGACCCTAAAATTAAACTTTTTAAGAAGGTGAGTTTCCAAATAAACTACTATACAAAATTGGGACTGATTTGAAATTCCATGTAGAATTTTGAGAAACACAAAGTTAGGGTGCTCCACTATGGGCCCCTCTCCCCTAGACAAGCTATAGAAAACACAAACAAGACATCAAATTAAATTCTACAATATTTAGATCAAATAAATATTAAGAAATCATTGAGGAATGCTTTTAATTCTTAAAAAATTTTAGGTCAAGAAGCATTTTATACAAACTAATTTAATTTAACTCTAGCTTTGAAATGATAAGTTAGGCAAAAGTGAATAATCTGTAGTAAAGTTACATGTGGTAATGAATTAAAAATTCATGGTTGGGCTTGGGATTCTGTAGAGCCAAAATGGTTAAAATATAGGAATAATTGCTCTAAAGGATAATTGGATAAGGAATTTTCATAACTTGAACTTTAAAAGATGGGGTTAGATGCTTTTCCTTGACATTGCTGATTTCAGTTGACCTTTCAATTGGGTGGCTTTTGTTTTATTACACTAAAATCTTTTATAAGCCCTTGTTTCTTTTTCATATAATGAGGCTTTTAAGGCATATAATATATAGGATATTTTTCTTCAATTCAATATAATAAGTCTATGTGAACATAAGTTGTCAATGAAAGATTTGATTGTGACAATGTATCTTTTAATAACATGAAGGCCATTGCTATTAGATTGTTGATTTGAAATTTTCTTTCAATATTATGGGTTCTTTTATTTACTTGCATATAAATGGATGCCACATTGATTTGTAGAGAGCCATTTAAGTGAAATCGTTATGTACCTTTATTTATCTTTTAGATGTTCTTGTTAATAAATAGCAAAGTCTGCAACTATAATGTAAATCCTGGTGCTTAATGAAGTTGAAATTACATGGACCAATGTTTGATGCTCTTTGGCACAACATGTGGGTCTAGTTCAATATGTTTATACACTAAAATGCAATGTTTGTAAGCTGAAACCTTTTTATAGATTGGACTTGAAGTGACTATGCTTTAATACACAACCACATACAATAATCAAACTATTATGTATACTCTAATTCATTGTATGAACATCAATGCATTAGAAGCCAAACCTTGGATACTTAAAATTCATTTTAATTGCTACACTTCAATACCTATTTGAGGCATAGGGATGTGTATAAAAGGTTACTATTTTACTACATGTTGAGAGTTACAAGATGCTTATTTGTGAATGACATGAGTAAAGTTGTGCAATAGTGATAACTTTTATGATCTCTTACTACCTATAATATGTTCACTGAGAATCCAATAGTGCTGATAATATATTGGCCTTTACCCTATGGATATAAAGTTTTGAAAAGTTAAAAAAGTTGCATACAGATAGTATGACATGGTCTGTGGACAAAAGCTCTTGTTCATGCTCTTTTATTTTAGCTAAATATACCCTAATCTTTTGAATGAGAATTTTTTTTGCAACCACTTCTTTAGGAAATCTAGCTACCAATTGAAATGTTTTATCATCCAAAGCAATAATGAATGTATCCTAACAACCTATCTTTGTCAACTGTTGATTCTAAGTAGGAATCCAGTGAGATAAGTTGTAGAGAAAACTGCTCGTGTGTGTTTAAGTTTATTGCAAAAAGTTTTTTGGGTTTTATTCTTCACTCTTTCCCCTTTACGAAACATATTGAACTTTTAATTTTGACCATGAGATATGCAAGATATGACCATTTAAATGCTATTTGATGCAAATTGCATATTGAAAGTTGTGAATTGATTTTTATGGCTCAAGTATGTAGATTTAACAATAAGAAGTAAGAACTTTGGTCCCTAAATCACCTAGTAGTGAGTGGATTTAGGGAACATGTGGGATATGTAGTAGCCTTCTTGGCGTGCTATTTAATAAATGTCATTACCTTGAAATTATATTATTGAAATAATGCCAGTATGGGATTTTATCTTATGATTATTTTTTTACCCATTTTATAGAATGTCAAGGCATCATTGCGAGATGATTAAGATATTATATAATGTAAATATCGAATGTCATTGATTTCCATGCATAAGTGCATTACCTTGGAGGATTTACATCCTTTTCCATGATATGTTTAACAATGGAAAAACATATGAGATATGTGATACATGAGCATATAGGTATGCTAATTGTTAATAACTCACGTAGTGAATTGGATTCCGTCATGCATGTTGGCCACATATTGCTAGAATTTTTCAAATGGGTTGAGCTGCTCCAATGGAGTAACATGGGGAAGCATAATGCTTCGTGATAGGGTCGATATCACCTTGATGATGCTCTCTCTCTTTGTTGCTTCAAGTTATGGAGAGAAAATAGAGGAGCGTTTGTAATGCAAGTGTTAATGTATTTACCTATATTGTGACCAATTGATTGAAAGAGTAGATGACTGTTATATACTGCTTACTTTTTTCTTGTAAATTTTGAGTGTGGTTAATGATGTGTGTGCCTATATTTGTAATATAAAATGTTTCATTTTATAGTTATGCCAAAATTTGTTTAAGTGTACTTATACAAATTGTAATAATTGAATAATTATTTTATATAGATAGGAAAGAAAAAAAATAGTCCAATGTTTGACTCTTTGGCTCCAAGTAACCATTATGTTTATTCATTATTTTTCTTACTTTATTAAGTGATTAATTGGTTGGATCTTACAAAATATATCTAGCTAATACATTAATTATTGAAAATCCATCCAAACCTTCAACCAAACAATACTTTAAAATACATCTTAAAAAACCTAAGGGACTCATATATTTAAAGAAGCTTAACGATAAGAGAACATAAAAATAAATTGGACTGAAAATAACCTAAACCTACATAGACTAATCAAAAACCTCCAAGATACTTATGAGATAAGATCATCCTTTAATTGAAAGCATTCTTCTACTTTTGTGGCAATAAGAGCTTCCTTGGTCCACCATGGACACTCACCAACAAAGTTAAAATGTTTACACTCAACTTTTGACTTCCTCTTGTGATCTTTAGGAGCCCCGCGATTTGCTTCATGTCTTAGTGGATTCTATTTGAAAATGGTTAAAATGATGTTAGTTTGATATATTTTTGGATTTGATTATGTAGAATTTTTATTATTAAATAATTAGAAGAAGGAATATGACTCAAATATAGAATTATTTATCATCAAATAACTAGAAGAAAAAAATATGATCCGACATTTAAAAAAAAGAATATGATTCAAATGTAGAATTTTTTCTCATGGAATAATTAGAAGAAAAAATATGATCCAACATTTAAAAGAAACAATATGATTCAAATGTAATTTTTTTATCATCAAATAACTAAAAGAAAAAAGTATGATCCAAAATATTGATGATAAAAAGTTCTACATAATCAAATCCAAAAGTATATTTATAAATTTGCCTAAGAACTGAGCATTAGTCAATGCTTGCTGCTTAGAATTTGAAAGAGCTTTACCAGAATTTGTCTCGTCTTCTTTCTTGACCCATTGCTGCATCCTGACTGTGTGATCACCCAAAGGACTTTTTGAAAGACAATATGAAATCTTATCAAGTTGATTGCAACAAAACGCAGCGAAAATGCATACCTTCAAAGTTTACGAGTGGAATCCAACGTCCATCAGAAGATAGGTTTCTGATAGTGAGTGATTGTCCTAGATAAATCTACCATCATGCAAGACCTCACAATTTTTTGATGGAAGCCATTTGGGGTTTCGTCAAATTTGATAAAAAATAGAATCTTGCTTGTAGTACCCCTCCATTTTGCTTGTGTTTTCTGTTAGCATGTATTCACACTATTAGACTTTGGTACTTTGTTTTGGATATTTTGATCGCTGACTTTAGAGCGACAGTGGATTCATTTTGTGATATGATAAACATTGTATGGTGATAATTAATTTCTGACATGCTTTGTATTAGCGTAGATGTTTCCTTTAGATGTTATTGCTATATATATGTTTATGGTAGATTAACTCCTATTTAATTTGTTAGTTTGATGTGATGTGTATTGGTGTGGAGAACAGAGTTGCATCACTCGCTTGCGAGTGCCCTGTGATTTCTGTGATTTTCTCTGCACGGTGTGCTTGTATAATGGATTATATATATATGTATGTTATTTGTTTGATTGCAGGATTCCAGGTACATGACACTGACTCCACCTGGTTGCTCAGGTCTGAGTGTGTCAAGACTCAACGGAAATGTTGATTGGGAGGTAGTAACAAGGTTTATCCTAGTCTAGTCTTAAACCCAGTCAAAGTATGTAATCAGTTTTAGTTTGGAGTCTTTAGTGGTCTTGTTTGTGCTTGATTGGATTAATTATTTTGAAAGGAAAATTTTGTCAATTTAATGATAGTTTGTTATTCTTTAATTTACTGTTTATTTAAATTAATTTTAAATGTTAAAAATAAGTTTTACATTTTATTTAATTAATTAATTAGTTTGTTTGGTTAAGTAATTTAATCATTGAGATTAAATTCATTTAATTAAATAAATTAATTAATTGAATTAAAATTGCTATAATTATGTGAATAGATTTAAATTTAAAATTAATTGTTATGTGGGTAATGGTATTTTAATTGTTAGATAAATAAATTAAATGAGGAAAAAGGGAAATTTGTATTTTGAAATTTAAAAATTTATCTGGGAGGTGGTTAGAAGATATTTTCTTCTCGACATGTGTGGCAGTGGAATTAATTGCTTCTTGTTGAGGATTTTCTCGGATGTTATCTAGGATTTGGGGAAAAATAGAAGACTACTTCTTCACGGGAAATGAAAGAATAGTGTTTTGTTAAAAAAAATATTGGTTTGAGTAAATTTGTGAATTTTGCTTTGGGATTTGCTATATATTTATGGAAGATCTCTTTGGCTTGGTTTTAGCATCTTTGTGGATTTTGTGTTCTGGAGAAGCTTTGGAGGATTGCACGCAACATGCAGTAAAGATTCTCCCCTATAGACAAATTTCAAGCTATAGGAAATAGGTTTTTCACTGTTATTTATTTGAATTAATCCTTTTGAAAAGTTTGTCTGTGAATGAGAATTAGTATTGAGAAGTTTTGTTAAAAATGTTTAAAAATCGTGCCTGTTGAAGAAATTGTTTGTGATTTAATCTTTGTTCTTCTCAGCAAATTAGTTTGTAGAGAATTTGTTATTTCCTTGTTAAAAGCTTCTTGTAGGAAACAGTTTGAATTAAAATTTGTGAAGGAAATCATCTGTTTAGGGAAATGACAATTGAAACCTCTGGGGATAAATTAGAATTTGATTGGAAATTTTTGTGCGTATTTTCCATTGTAAAACCTTGTTGAAATTTTTCAATTTCCCCATTGAAACCCTGTTGAAAATCTATTCCAATGTAAAACTCTGTTGAAATTTCTCAATTTTCCCCATAAGAAAACCCTGTTGAATTTGTATATATATTTAATACATATATATACTTTCATATATAAATTGTATTGTGAAAATCTATATTCTTTATAAGAATATTGAAAAATTACCGTACAGGCAGATTTGGGGATTTTATTTAAAAATAAACAGAATTAAATAAAAAATTGCCGTCGTTTTATTTTGAATGAAATTTATTTCTAAAGAAAATACATATAAAAAAATTATTGTGAGTCGCAAAATTGGGCGGGGCTACCCACGGCCGACCCCGCAGGGGAACGACAGTGAGGGCCGAACCCAACGCTGCCCTCACAGGCAGCGCTTGGCTCAGCTGCCCACGACCGAGCCCTATGGGGAGGGCTGCGGAGGCAGCCCCACCCACGGTGGTCGTGGCTGTGACGCCACGGCAGGGCAGGGGCTGTAAAAACAACCAACAATACCCTAATCTTGTATTTTTAAAACCATGCGAAATTTCTTAAATATTATATGTTTTATCTTAAGTTATTTTGTATTAATACTTATATAAATTATAATTATTATGTAAATATATGATATAAGTAATATATATTAATAATAAAATATATATTATATATATAATATTTATAATTATATATTTATTTAATGTTAAGTAAATATGGAAATATATTTATGTTATTAATGGGATATTTAACAATTGTTTTATTATGACAGTTATTTATGTTTAAATTAAACTGATATTCTTGAGTTTATTTCATTATAATGTGTGGTTATGAAATTGAGCAAGTTATAGGTTTGATTTTTATGTCAAATGGAAGATTTATTATATTTTAGTTGAATTATTTCTTACTTCAAATTATTTCTTGACTGGATTTAGTAAATCCTAATGTAGATTCCCAATGTTTCGATTTGCTTTAAATTGTGTTTCTTTTATTGGGAAAATTGGGAATGTTTTAGATGAACAAGTCTTCTAGATTAGTTTGTATAGTAAGGGTGTTGTTATTGTTGAAATACAATCCTTGAGTTGACTAGGGTAGTGCACATGTTATAGTATGGTGTTTTGACAATTGGATTTATGAACAAAGATTTAATGACCATTGTGTGTCGTTTGGTATTATATGTTGATTCTTGTGCACCTTGTTTACCTTAGTTAGGGAACTTAGATTCCTTATGTTATCTTTAGGGGAGTGGCTCTATGTGAGGGTTGGCACACAAAGTGGTGCCAGGGTAACTTACAAAGAGTTAGTAAGTCATTGGAAACTAAAACAAAACATTAGTTAGCTTAAAATCTTTAATTAGATTAATATGCCTCGCTTATAGACTCAAGAGCTAGTTCAGTCTTGAGTATAAGATGAGAAGGCCTGGAATGGAAAATCAATATCTTGTTACTTTAAAAGATATTCGATTCCGCAACAATTTGCATATGGGGCCGGGTTTCGTAAGAGGTTACTAGGGTAACCCAAGTTGGGGGCCGGAACCTAGGAAGAAACACTAGGGTAACCTATGCAACACTGTGATGACACTCCACCTAAAATAACAGTTTACCTTGTGAGCTTAGTATATTTGATTATCCTTAATCTGGAAGCAATGTAACCATCAGTTAAGTATGTACTTGTGTCTAGGGTTAGTAGATTATGTCTAGGGAACCTTATTACTATCTCCTAGCATGGGGGGTGGTCCTACAAGTACCACATGGTTGGGTGGAACGTGCACCTTACTTTGTTGGGTCCCCAGTTTATGATTGTGGCAACGAGAGCTTCATGGATGGAGAGCTCGTATTTGGATATATATGTACTTCCTTTATTGTATCATTGGAAATCTTGTATTTGAAACATCCCTCAATTGTTATGAGGTGAACATTCGTAAAATGTAATTGTAAACTATTATTTGATCTACCTCATTTGAAGAATGAGTATTGTAATGTTATTTCAAATGCAATGTAAGAATCTTATTTGTACTTTATACTATCATGAATGGAATTCAAATGTTATGCAATGTTTACTTTTAAGTTTATGTTAATTAAATACATGCAATGCTAAATACTAAAGTCGTCTATGGAATCTCAAGTAGTGTGACGTCGCTTAACTTAGAGAATGTATGCAACTAATAAAGTTAATATTAAAACTTAAAAAAAAAATTATTTCACTTTCGTAGACAATTGCTACATTCCTTAGGTTACAAAATGGGGCATTACAGATTGGTATAAGAGCCAAGGTTCTAACAATGGACGCTCTGGGTAATCGCGAGCTCATTAGGTTGACCTAGTACTTAGTACCGTTATCTTTTAGCCTTGGTTGATTAGTATCTGAGACTCGTTATTTCTTTATGTGTAGGATCATGCCTAGGCAACATGGTAGAGGTCGTGGTAGAGGTCAAGGTGTTGGCCGAGGGCCAATCCCTCAGGTTACTCCCCCTCTGAGCCCTCATCAGAGTGATCAGGTAGAGTAGTTGGATTAGAGGAATGAGGGACATAATCTAGAATAGTCAGGAGTAGAGGGATCGGAGTTGCGCCCATTACTAGAGGAGGTCCTAGCTCGACTTGGACCTAGACAGGAAGTTGATCAGGAGGTAGTTAGGGAGCGTGATAGATCTCCCAGGAGGATTATTAGTGCCATAGAACAGGATGCTATAGTGGCAGGTTACATGCGGGATTTGTTGAGGGCACGCCCTCCTACTTTTGATGGTACAGGAGGTGGTTTAGAGGTAGAGACCTAGCTATTGGACTTAGGTAGATGTTTCGCTATGCACCCATATGGTAGCAATACCCGAGTGAGATGAGCTATCATGCATCTGAGAGGATTCACCTCTACTTGGTGGTGCTTGGAGTAGTAGAAGCTCCACTTAGATATTGGGTCAGTGTCTTGGGAGATGTTCCTAGAGAGGTTTAGAGCATGGTTCCTATCAGAACACTAGAGGCAATGGTGGGCTAACGAGTTTCATAATTTACATTAGTTGGCTCTATCTGTTGAGTAATATGAACGTAGATTTTATAAACTCAAGGAGTATGTAGGTGTTGGTGATGATGAGTCTATGTTCGTTCAACACTTCATTATGGGCTTAAACTCCCACATTAGTGGTGGAGTCAGAGTCTTTGAGCCAAAGACTATGGAAGTTGCTGTGGAGAAGGCTCGTATAGTGGAAGAGAATCTTGTTATGGTGTTAGGTGGTCACACAGGAGTACAGATAGGCAGTGCTCCTGCAGCAGGTTTTAGTCCATAGGGTGGACAGGTGCAGAAAGGGGGTTCCTCTAGGAACCAACAGACACCCTCTAAGGGTGGGCAGTAGCAGCGGTAGCAGCGTACACCTCAAAAGAATAATAATCCACAACCATAGCAAGGTAATAGTCCGTAGTCAGGAAAGAATCGCAACTGGTGGCATAACAAGCGCAATAGACAGGATCAGCCTGCTCAGAGTGTGTAGTCTACTGTCTGTAGGGGTAGCTTCCAGCAATCCAATGCACCTTCGGGTGGCAGAGGATTTGGTAGAGGCACTAGTTGTTACTCGTGTGGTCAGCAGGGACACATTGCTAGGTAGTGTCCCATGAGAGGTTCTTCTGGTTTTGGGCCTTGACCTACAGCGTCTGAGCCTATAGTGGGTGATGTAGGACGATCACATACAGTTTATGCTGCGGTTGATAACCACCAAGCCGATCACCAGAACACATTGGTTGAGACTTTAGGTAAGTTACATGGTGTTAGTGTTTCCATTCTTTTTGATTCCGGAGCTACCAACTCGTTTATTTCATCGACCATCATTGAGCGATGTGGTCTTGTGGCGGTAAGTGGTAGGTAGAATTTTCCTCTGGGGTGAAAGTAGCAATAGAGAACCTTGCACATAATTGTGAACTTAAAATTGGTATGTTAACTACCTTAGTGGATCTACATGTTACACCTTTCGGATTGTATGACAATTTTAGGTATGAATTGGTTAGCATCTCATCATGCTGTGATTGACTGTCAACTTAAGACAGTTAGTTGCATTAATGATTTAGGTGCGAAAGTGGAATTCATAGGTATACAAAGACCTATCTCTTTGCGGATGATATCTGCTATGCAATTAAAGAGATGTCTTCGTCAGGGTTGTCAACTGTTTACCACAACAGTTATTGATTTGGAAGAAGGTGAGAGTTGAGAGATATCTCTTGATGATCATCCTATTCTCAGGGAATTTGCTGACGTGTTTCCTGATGATATACCTAGAATACCACCAAAGAGAGATATTGATTTCAGAGTTGACCTAGTTCCTGGAGTTGAGCCTATATCTCGAGCTCCATATAGAATGACTGCTCAGGAGTTAGAGGAGCTTTGTATCCAGTTAGAGGAACTTTTAGAAAAATGATTTATCCGTCCGAGTGTTTCTCCATGGGGAGCACCTGTCATCTTCATAAAGAAGAAGGATGGGTCACTTAGATTGTGCATTGACTATCGTCAATTGAACAAGGTTACGATTAAGAATCGTTATCCTTTGCCTAGAATTGATGATCTTTTCAATTAGATAAAGGGAGCTAATGTGTTCTCTAAAATCGATTTGAAATCTGGTTATCATCAATTATGAATTACTGAAGTTGACATTCATAAAACTGCATTCCAAACTCATTATGGGCACTGCGAATTCACAGTAGTACCGTTTGGGTTAACGAACGCACCATCAGTATTTATGAGTTTAATGAATGGTGTTTTTTGTACATACCTTGATCGCTTTGTCCTTGTATTTCTTGATGATATTTTGATCTATTCGAGAAACATGAAGGAGCATGAAGAGCACTTGAGACAGGTATTGCAATGTTTAAGGGAAAATCAATTGTATGCGAACTTGAAGAAGTGTGACTTCTTTCAAACTGAAGTAAAATACCTTGGACATGTGATTTATGGAAAAGGTATTGCTGTGGATCCTTCAAAGATTCAAGCTATTGTAGATTGGCATGTGCCTACTAATGTAGGTGAAGTTCATAGTTTTATGGGTCTAGTTGGTTACTATAGATGGTTTGTTCAAGGATTTTCTAGAATTGGTCATCCTATTACTTCTCTTCAGAGAAAAGGAAGAAGTTTGTTTGGACATAGCAGTGTCAGTTGGCTTTTTAGACACTTCAAGAAAAGTTGACTAATGCACCTATATTGATTGTTCCTGATCCTACTAAGGATTTTGTAGTTTGCACTGATGCATCCTTAGAGGGTTTGGGAGCAGTTTTGATGCAAGATGGGCGTGTGATTGCTTATGAGTCTCGCAAACTCAAGGATCATGAATTAAACTATCCCACTCATGATTTAGAACTTGCTGCAGTTGTGCATGCATTAGTTCGATGGAGGCATTTCTTATTGGGTCACCGTTTCGAACTTCACATTGATCACCATAGTCTACAATACATTTTTACGTAGCCTAACTTGAATGCTAGACAGAGACGGTGGATGGAGTTCTTGTGTGAATACAATTTTGAAGCGAAATATGTTCAAGGAAAAGAGAACGTAGTGGCTGACGCTCTTAGTCGTCGTTGAAATGAGATTTCTGCTACTACTCTTGAAGTAGATTTGAGAGGTCAAATATTAGCAACACTTCCTACTGATAGATTGTATCAGGAAGTGAAATCAGAGATTGAATCTGGTAGACCTTTAGAAGGTCAATATGTAGGGTATATCCTTGAACCAGATGGTATATTATGGCATTTAGGACGTATCTATGTACCACATTTTGAGGGTCTTCATACATTAATTTTGACTGAAGCACATCGAGCTCCATACTCAGCTCATCCAGGTGTTAAGAAAATGCATGTGGATCTTCGGCAATTATATTTCTGGCCTGGTATGAAATGTGATATTGCTGACTATGTATCGAGATGTCTTGAGTGCCAGCGAGTCAAAGTTGAGCATCAACATCCTGCTAGATTATTACAGCCACATCTCATTCCTGAATGGAAATGGGATATTATATCTATTGACTTTATTGTTGGGTTACCTACGTCGTCATGTCGACATGATGCCATTATGGTAACTATTGACCGATTGACTAAGGTGGCTCATTTTTCGCTAGTATGATCATCTTACAATGCTTCATCCATAGCTAGGATATTTATGGAGGACATAGTTAGATTGCATGGGATTCCTCATAGGATTATTTCTGATAGAGATCCCGTATTTACATCAGCCCTATGGACTTCATTACAACATGTTCTAGGTACACAGTTGAACTTTAGTTCAGCCTATCATCCTCAAACTGATGGACAAATGGAGAGAGTTAATCAAATATTAGAGGATATGCTTAGAATGTACGTAATGGACCAACAGTCACGTTGGGAGGATTATCTGTATTTAGTAGAATTTGCTTACAATAACAGATATCAGAGTTCTATAGGTATGCCACCATTTCAGGCATTATACAGTCGTCCTTATCAAACTCCATTGAGTTGGGATCGACTAGAGGATAAAGTGTTACTTGGTCCTTAGATGCTTCGAGACATGGAGCAACAGGTTGACCGTATTAGAGAACATTTGATAGCAACACAGGATAGGAAAAAGAAGTATGCTGATGCGCATAGAATAGACCGACAGTTTGCAGTTGGTGATAGAGTGTTTCTTCGAGTGTGACCACGAAAGAGTCCAATCCGTTATTGAAAAGGCTCTAAGCTTGCACCTCGTTTCATTGGTCCATTTGAGATCCTAGAGAGGATTGGTCCTGTGGCGTATTGACTTGCCTTACCACCCAGTTTGTCACGTATTCATGATGTTTTTAATGTATCAGTTCTTAGACCATATCATCCCGACATTTCTCATGTACTTGATTGGAATGTGTTACAGGTAGAGGATGGGCAGCTAGCTTTGGAGCCCGTGGCCATTCTATAGTGCCAGACGCTTGGTCTCAGGGGTCGAGATGTTGATCAGGTGAGGGTCCAATGGGATCCTAGCCATGAGGCTTCTGCTACTTGGGAGGATGCAACACACATGAGGGAACTTTATCCCTATCTATTCACAGGCTTTCAGGAGCAAGCTTGATCCTAGGGGGGGAGGATGTAGTACCCCTCCATTTTGCTTGTGTTTTCTGTTAGCATGTTTTCACACTGTTAGAGTTTGGTACTTTGTTTTGGATATTTTGATCACTGACTTTAGAGTGACAGTGGATTCGTTTTGTGATATGATAAACATTGTATGGTGATAATTAATTTCTGACATGCTTTGTATTAGTGTAGATGTTTCCTTTAGATGTTATTGCTATATATATGTTTATGGTAGATTAACTGTTATTTAATTTGTTAGTTTGATATGACGTGTATTGGTGTGCAGAATGGAGTTGCATCACTCGCTTGCGAGTGCCCTGTGATTTCTGTGATTTTCTCCGCACGGTGTGCTTGTATAATGGATTATATATATATGTATGTTATTTGTTTGATTGTAGGATTGCAGGTACATGACACCGACTCCACCTAGTTGCTCAGGTCTAAGCGTGTCAAGACTCAAGGGAAATGTTGATTGGGAGGTAGTAACAAGGTTTATCCTAGTCTAGTCTTAAACCCAGTCAAAGTATGTCGTCAGTTTTAGTTTGGAGTCTTTAGTGGTCTTGTTTGTGCCTGATTGGATTAATTGTTTTGAAAGGAAAATTTTGTCAATTTAATGATAGTTTGTTATTCTTTAATTTACTGTTTATTTAAATTAATTTTAAATGTTAAAAATAAGTTTTACATTTTATTTAATTAATTAATTAGTTTGTTTGGTTAAGTAATTTAATCATTGAGATTAAATTCATTTAATTAAATAAATTAATTAATTGAAATAAAATTGCTATAATTGTGTGAATAGATTTAAATTTAAAATTAATTGTTATGTGGGTAATGGTATTTTAATTGTTAGATAAATAAATTAAATGAGGAAAAAGGGAAATTTGTATTTTGAAATTTGAAAATTTATCCGGGAGGTGGTTAGAAGATATTTTCTTCTCGACATGTGTGGCAGTGGAATTAATTGCTTCTTGTTGAGGATTTTCTCAGATGTTATCTGGGATTTGGGAAAAAATAGAAGACTACTTCACGGGAAATGAAAGAATAGTGTTCTGTTAAAAAAAATATTGGTTTGAGTAAATTTGTGAATTTTGCTTTGGGATTTGCTGTATATTTCTGGAAGATCTATTTGGCTTGGTTTTAGCATCTTTGTGGATTTTGTGTTCTGGAGAAGCTTTGGAGGATTGCAAGCAACAGGCAGTAAAGATTCTCCCCTACAGACAAATTTCAAGCTACATGAAACAGGTTTTTCACTGTTATTTATTTGAATTAATCCTTTTGAAAAGTTTGTCTGTGAATAAGAATTAGTATTGAGAAATTTTGTTAAAATTGTTTAAAAATCATGCCTGTTGAAGAAATTTTTTGTGATTTAATCTCTGTTCTTCTCGGCAAATTAGTCTGTAGAGAATTTGTTGTTTCCTTGTTAAAAGCTTCCTGTAGGAAACAATTTGAATTAAAATTTGTGAAGGAAATCATCTGTTTGGGGAAATGACAATTGAAACCTCTGGGGATAAATTAGAATTTGATTGGAAATTTTTGTGCGTATTTTCCATTGTAAAACCTTGTTGAAATTTTTCAATTTCCCCATTGAAACCCTATTGAAAATCTATTCCAATGTAAAACTCTGTTGAAATTTCTCAATTTTCCCCATAAGAAAACCCTGTTGAATTTGTATATATATTTAATACATATATATACTTTCATATATAAATTGTATTGTTAAAATCTTATTTTCTTTATAAGAATATTGAAAAATTACCGTACAGGCGAATTTGGGGATTTTATTTAAAAATAAACGGAATTAAATAAAAAATCGCCATCGTTTTATTTTGAATGAAATTTATTTCTAAAGAAAATACAATAAAAAAAATTATTGTGAGCCGCAGAATTGGGCGGGGCTACCCATGGCCAACCCCGCAGGGGGATGGCAGTGAGGGCTAAGCCCAGCGCTGCCCTCACAAGTAGCACTTGGCTCAGCCGCCCACGGTCGAGCCCTGTGGGGAGGGTTACAGAGGCAGCCCCACCCACGACGGCCGTGGCTGTGACGCCGCGGCAGGGCAGGGGCTGTAAAAACAACCAACGAAACCCTAATCTTGTATTTTTAAAACCATGCGAAATTTCTTAAATATTATATGTTTTATCTTAAGTTATTTTGTATTAATACTTATATAAATTATAATTATTATGTATATATATGATATATGTAATATATATTAATAATAAAATATTATATATATATATATAATATTTATAATTATATATTTATTTAATGTTAAGTAAATATGGAAATATATTTATGTTATTAATGGGATATTTAACAATTGTTTTATTATGACAGTTATTTATGTTTAAATTAAATTGATATTCTTTAGTTTATTTCATTATAATGTGTGGTTATGAAATTGAGCAAGTTATAGGTTTGATTTTTTTGTCGAATGGAAGATTTATTATATTTTAGTTGAATTATTTCATACTTCAAATTATTGCTTGACTGGATTTAGTAAATCCTAATGTAGATTCGCAATGTTTCGATTTGCTCTAAATTATGTTTCTTTTATTGGGCAAATTGGGAATGTTTTAGATGAACAAGTCTTCCAGATTAGTTTGTATAGTAAGGGTGTTGTTATTGTTGAAATACAATCCTTGAGTTGACTAGGGTAGTGCACATGTTATAGTATGGTGTTTTGACACCTGGATTTATGAACAAAGATTTAATGACCGTTGTGTGTCGTTTGGTATTATATGTTGATTCTTGTGCACCTTGTTTACCTTAGTTAGGGAACTTAGATTCCTTATGTTATCTTTAGGGGAGTGGCTCTGTGTGAGGGCTAGCAAACAAAGTGGTGCCAGGGTAACTTACAAAGAGTTAGTAAGTCAGTGGAAACTAAAACAAAACATTAGTTAGCTTAAAATCTTTAATTAGATTAATATGCCTTGCTTATAGACTCAAGAGCTAGTTCAGTCTTGAGTATAAGATGAGAAGGCTTGGAATGGAAAATCAATATCTTGTTACTTTAAAAGATATTCGATTCCGCAACAGTTTGCATATGGGGCCAGGTTTCATAAGAGGTTACTAGGGTAACCCAAGTTGGGGGCCGGAACCTAGGAAGAAACACTAGGGTAACCTATGCAACATTGTGATGACACTCCACCTAAAATAACAGTTTACCTTGTGAGCTTAGTATATTTGATTATCCTTAATCTGGAAGCAATGTAACCATCAGTTAAGTATGTACATGTGTCTAGGGTTAGTAGATTATGTCTAGGGAACCTTATTACTATCTCCTAGCATGGGGGGTGGACCTACAGGTACCACATGGTTGGGTGGAACATGCACCTTACTTCGTTGGGTCCCTAGTTTATGATCATGGCAACGAGAGCTTCATGGATGGAGAGCTCGTATTTGGATATATATGTACTTCCTTTATTGTATCATTGGAAATCTTGTATTTGAAACATCCCTCAATTGTTATGAGGTGAACATTCGTAAAATGTAATTGTAAACTATTATTTGATCTACCTCATTTGAAGAATGAGTATTGTAATGTTATTTCAAATGCAATGTAAGAATATTATTTGTACTTTATACTATCATGAATGGAATTCAAATGTTATGCAATGATTACTTTTAAGTTTATGTTAATTAAATACATGCAATGCTAAATACTAAAGTCGTCTATGAAATCTCAAGTAGTGTGATGTCGCATAACTTAGAGAATATATGCAACTATTAAAGTTAATATTAACACTTAAAAAAAATTATTTCACTTTCGTAGACAATTGCTACATTCCTTAGGTTACAAAACAGGGCATTACATTGCTCATCAACTGTTGAAGCAAATCTGTGCTTCTCATGGCTAAGAGAGATTGTAATGTCTCGCCCAGAGTGACACTTTGGGAATTGGATGAGTCACTGGATCAAAAAGGAACCCATGGGCACATGAAAAGATCATGCTTACCAGAGAACAATGGCTCATAGTGCAACACAAAAGTACATCCACTTCTGATTGAAATTGGACAGTTAATAATTCTCTATTGAACAAATAAATGAATGGAGATTCAAAGTCCTTCCAAACATTTAGGAACACCGTAATTTGCTTTGTCTTAGTGGATTCTGTTTTGTCAAAATGTCATTGAAATTTTTAGTTTATAATATCAGTTTGGTATATTTTTGAATTTGATTATGTAGAATTTTTATTATGAAAAAATATTTCATGATCTATTATTAAGATGAAATAACTAGAAAAAAGAATATGATCCAAAGTGTTGATAAAAAAACTACATAATCAAATTCAAAATTATATCAAACTAATATCATTAGATATTAACTTCTGATTGAACCACTAATGCCTATGGATTTTCCTAAGAACTGAGCCTTAGTCAATGCTTGCTGCTTAGAGTTTGAATGATTTTTACCAGATTTTGGCTTGCCTACTTTCTTGACCCATTGTTGCATTCTGATTATGTGATCACCCAGAGGACTTTTCAAAGAACAATCTGAAATCTTATTGTAGATATTCAAAATTTGTCCTCACAATCATCTTATAAATCATTAATATATTATAAGCATTTATAAGTATTTATCCATGTTATAAACATTTATTCATTCAATAATATTATAAGCATTTAATCATTTGCATAATCAACCATTTATCCATTACATTTTCATTAAATCATTTAAATACATAAATCCATTAAATCATTCATCCATTAATTCGAAAATCCATCCTAGATATAACTCCTAAACCTACATCATATCATAAAGCCACTCGTTTATCTCTCATTTCAATCAATTGCACTTGGTTAAACAATATGTGATAATTATTTATTCCTCCACTTGCACTCTTTAATCCCACATCTCTCCCGCAACTTGAATCCACCGTGTGAGGACATCTATATAAACTCCCTCTTCTTTCCAAAAAACACATAAAATTTTGATTATACAATCCTTTCTTTCATTCATCATAGCTTGTTGCACTTGTGCTTGTGAAAATCTCAGAACACCAAATGTATAAATCAAAATATTGGTGAATAGGAGAACAATGGAGTTAGTTTTCTTTTGAATACATGTGTTTTGGTTTTTCATAGTTTAATTTACATTTTTGCATGTGCTTTCATTTAAGAAAGACTTCATTGATGTTATGTTGAAATTTTGATTTGAGTTTATAGATTGAATAGCTTTTTCAGTTTTCAACATACACTTATGACCAAGTCAATTGCAACCAAACCCAACAAAGATGCATACCTTCAAAGTTTATGAATTGAATCCAAGGTCCATGAGAAGATAGGATTCCAATCATGCAAAACCTCACAATTTTTTTATGGAAGCCATTTGGGGTTTTGTCAAATCTGATGAAAATTCCAACCTTGCTCATCAACTGTTGAATCAATCCTATGTTTTTCATGGCCAAAGGGAGATTGTAATGCCTTGCCCAAAGAGACTTTGGTGAATGGATGAGTCACTGGATCAAAAGAAGGAACCCACGTGCACATGAAAAGACCGTGCTTACAAAAGAACAATTACCTGCTTTTGATTCAAATTGGACAATAAATAATTCTCTATCCAACAAAGAATTGAATGGAGATTCAGAATTTTTCCAAACATCTTTTATCCAATTTTCTAGACCATCAAGAGTAGGTCCTTACCCAAACACCTACAAATTAGAGACTTTCCAATATCAGCCTCCATTGCTTGAATACAGTCATCATCGAAGGTTAAAACAAACACCTCATATGCCAATTTCAGAGGGACATCCCCCAAGGAAAATGACGCTTCTTCCTCCGGGGCTCCTCATTATCATCTGCAGACATCACCGAGTTACCATCATTCCCAAGCCCTTGATTTACCAGCACAGAGGCAATAGGTAAATAAATCAGACTTCTCTCAATCAGAATGAACGAAAAATTGGGTACACTTCAAGGATTTGTGATTTGCAAAAGATATTGTAACTGTGAAATGGATTGGAGGCATTTTCTCACTCCCAAAACACCTCATTCGTAGTTAAAGATTGGTCTGGAAGAGCATGCTAAGAATCATGGCTTAGGGTTTTGGTTTCAGACGAAAACCTGCACTGCAATGTTCCCTTCCCTTGATCCTACTTGCTGGACTCGCTGCTCCCATTCTACTGAACTCCCACTAGTCTGCCATGATGCCGTTCCCCTTCCTATTTGTTGTATTTGTTCCTTCTACTCCACTTCGATTGCTCCCGCACTCCATCCTAATCCCGAGATCATTTCAGTAAGTATCCTCCTCACCCTTCTTTTCTCATTCCTAATAGCCATTTGCACCCGCCCTTAAACAATTTTTTGAAGTTATTCTTTCCCTTTCACACGTTTTTCCAACCCCATGTCCTCTTCTATGTTTTGTGCTACATCTGAGCACTAGTTCTCCTTCGAATTATATTTGAGATTTTTTTCCATGTCTAGGAACTTGTATCGAGGGTTTTTCATGCCTCACCATTCACCTGCTCATAAAATGTTCTTAAGAATGCCTTTAATTAGCTATGCTTGTTTTTTAAAGTTGGGTTAAAGCAAAAAAAATATTTAAAAAACAACAATAAAGCATAATAGTAACAACGAAAAATGAGCAGTCTTAGATGAGAAAGTACGGTCAAACAACCATAAACAGTCACTGTTGGTGGTTGTAAAATAGTCCAGAACAAACAATTAATACACAGTATTGGCAGGAACAAACTACCATTGCTATTGATAGAAAAATAAATGAACCGAAGAGGAGACTGAAATGAGAAACATCAGGCCCCCTTAAGCAGACATGCCTTCAATTTTTCAATATACACTTGATCATTCATTTATATAACGGCTCATAAGAGAAACAAAAAAGATAGATATCCATCCCCACAGGAAGCAAAACAGAGGAACATGAGACCATAGCAATGGAGGCAATGGCTGCAAAAATTTGAGTATTGGTGCTGCAAGAAGATAGATATCCATCCCCTTTTACATGCTATCATCAACAAAATGATAATTGAGGACCTTGGAGTTACTCAGGAGGGAAATGCCATGAATAAGCTAAAGCAGGTTGGAAAAGATAGCTAAGAGTATCTACAACTAAGGCCATACAGTAATGGAGCAAGGGACCCTGGCGAATGGATTTTTGCAAGGAAAATTGAGGGGAAGGAGATCCATTGCTGACTCTAGCATTGGCACCATGAACAACATTCTAATGTCATTGTAGATCATGGGCTCAAAAAATTCCCAACTATTTAAGCATATTAAGGATGAAAGGTCAATGAATATGATCATAAGCTTTATCAAAGTCAACTTTAATGATTAAAGCATCTTCTGTAGCATACTGTCTATGTAGTCACCAGGATGCACGTTTGATTGTATTTATTAATTAATTGAAAATAAAAAGTGCGTTCATTTTTTATTTTCAATTAATTTATAAATACAGTCAAACGTGCAGTTGGCTGCATAGATGTCACCCTTGTGTAGTTTGTTGGCTTCACTTTGCTATTTCCTGAATAAAAAATAAGTTATCTAAAACAAATCGGTCATCTAGGAAGCCTATCTACTCATCTTTAACAATCTCTTAGGTAATGTGATTTATTCTTAGAGTCAAGGCCTTGACAATGATCTTTTATGAAGTGCTAAGTAAAGTGATAGGTGTTGATGTTATAGCAGCTTCGGGCTCATCCTTCCAACCTCGATTCAAGACATAAAATTGCATATAGCCTATCAGCTATTTATTTTATTGAGATAATTAAAGTGAAGAGGCGCTTCACTTGGCAACAATGTAATTTCTATTTGGGCTGACCTTCCTTGTAATTCACATCTTTTATTTGTAATTATATTTCATATGTGGCCGACCTTGTACATGAAGAGGTGTGACCTCTCTCTCACCTTATATTTATACAAGGTCATTTCCATCCATTCATCAAGCAAGCAAGTTCGATTCATTCCTTCACTCAAGTGTGAATTTCATGAGCAGATTGTGAGCTGGTGTAGTAAGATCATTAAGTGCAAATTGATATAATTGAAGAAGGCTGAGTTTGCTATCAACAAGTAGCATTATATTGTTTCTGTGTTAGCATCAGGTTGTGGTGCTATTCTTGGCCTTGTTATTGGCCTCATTGTAAAGGAGACTTTTGTTTATCATTCAATATATAAGCGATATATTGTTGCTGGGTTTTTCTCCCTCATGAGGAGGGTTTTCCCAGGGTATATGCTGTGCTATTGTGTCTAAGTTTTAAATTAAATTATGCTTTTATATCTGACCATATAAAACTAACATGGTATCAAAGCGGGTTGAAAGATGATAAGATCAAATTTGTTAAAGCAGTCAACTTTTTTAGACCTAAAGATCATGGATTTTGGAGCCTTGAGGCTGGGCTAATTATCAATCAATTAAGTTTGCGATTAGCGCTGCAATCTCCATTAGATCGCATGACTTTAGCTACGTGTGAAGCATAGAAGGTCATGGTAGTATGGAGAGTGAATGAGTATTGTTATATGAAGACTTGTCACCTTCCTTCATGCATTTGAAGCACTAAATCTGAGTCATCTGGAACTTCGTATGGAAATGAGTCATTCATGTTGTGTGACTTCAGATTAATCTTCTTCGGATGGGTTATTATGAGAAATAATTCTATCAGCTATGATTGGTATTTTCTTGTGATACCATCTAAACCAATGGGAGAGGTCTTGTGCCTCCTTTAGGATCAAATCGAGATGCTTCAAGTACTTCAAGTGAGCAAGATCTCATCAAAGACAAGTGCAAACCTGAAAAGTGTTTAAATGCAACACTTAAGGAGTTTGTGATTTGCAGAGATAAGTATTCTTTTATTATATCTTTGAATTCACATTATAGGCTGAAATTCAATTTGCTAAGTTGTGCAGATCTAACATTGTCTATTTGGTTCGCGTGTGTAGAAAAAATCATGTTTTTCTCTTGAATAGTGATCATTGGGATGAGATCCTTTGGTGTCACCATTCATTCATTGTGAATTGTTTCATACTAGTTGCAAAGTTTTCTGAGTGTGACTCAGAAATGAAAAGAGAGCTACAAGTTCGATGGTGATTGGATGGTCACATTGACACCATTCTCTATGTGCATGGACTGTGATGGTACCTTGAGAGGCTTGGTCCTATATTGAATATGCTGGCTGCATATTGTGTCTAAGAAATTTGTGTTGTGTAGATTGTCTTTTGTTGTGTTGTGATTAGCACCTTTGAGAGTAGAAAAGATGAAAGAAAAATGTATCATAATCAACTAAGATAAGTCTTATTATTTCTTTTGATCTTTTTGATATTTGCTACATATTTCACTTATAGGTTGATTCTTATATATAAACTTTAAGATATAAGCATTTCATGTTTTTAATATTGTTCATGAATTTTTATATATTCATGCTATAACTTGGGATAGTAAACCTTTTATGATTCTAGCCTTGATATTTCTTTGGATAGTTATAAACTGTAAGTAATCTCTCTCTAAAATGCTTCTAGGACAAATCAAGGAGCAAGAGGGTAATGAGAGATTGCGCAAAGAGGAAGAGCTTCAGGCATCTTGTGAGGAAGTCATGCCAATGAAAGAAATGATCAAGCATGAAGTCACAACTTGCAACCATGGGACTAAGTTGGTGGCTGGAGTCATCTTTTTGAAGAGATAGAACCTATTTAGGTGGTCATTACTTCGAAGAGGGAGTTAAAATCCAAGGATTTGAGGCTCAAGTTGAGAGCATGATCAGGAAAAGGATTGAGGTCCTAAGATCTATCAATGATAGGATTTCACTTTTAGAGGTTTTTTTTCCCATCTCTGAGGCAGGTATCAAGAGGGAGTTCAGTGACTCACTGAGATGAAGTGTAGGTTGCAGTATTGCAAGGCCGATGCTAAAAGTCCTTGGAAGACCTCTTTAACTGCTGAGATTAGAATTGTACAAGACAATCAATCTGAATTTATCATTAGTAGCTTCATAAACCTATTTAGAATAGAGTGATCTAGGATGAGGTCAAGGAGGACAATCTTGAACTCTCTACAGTATCAGAGGTGTGCGATGGAAAACATTCTCTAAGGAAAGCATTGCAGGCAATCTTTGTCAAGGAGGTCAGAAGGTTGATGCAAGAACTTGGAGCTTCAGAGGGAGTCAAAGTCTGCATTCCTTAATGGTGTAATTGAAGATGAGGCTTCTCGTCCTTGGTATGAGAGATACCTGATGAGCTTGGGCTTCTCCAAGAATGATGTTGATTCAAACCTGTGCTTCAAGGTAATTGATGGTGAGGCATTGATCTTGGTTTTTTTTATGTTGTTGATCTATTTCCTTACTGGAGAAGAACACCTCATTATCAAATGCAAGAAGGAGTTGACTTCTGAATTTGAAATGAAGGATCTTAAGTATATGCATTACTTCTTTGGTTTAGAAGTATGGCAGAGGCCTAGTGAAATGATTCTTAGCCAAGGGAAGTATACAATAGACATCTTGAAGGGGTTTGGTATGATGGATTACAAATCCATGTCTAGACCTATGGAAACCAATTTTCAGAAGCTTAAAGAGGCTACAACTAGTTCAAATCTAGTGGATCCTACTATGTTGATTGGATTGTTGATGTATCTAGTCAATACTAGACCAGATATTTGCTATGCAGTGAGTGCACTTAATCAGTTCATGTGTGAACCAAGGCAAATACATCTAGTTGCAGCAAAGCATATCCTGTGATACTTGCGTGGCACAGTTGGGTATGGCTTGAGATATTCTTTTGGTGAGGACTTGAAGTTGCATGGTTATACTGATACTGATTGGGCAAGGTGTTGTTGATCGGAAGAGCACCTTTGGATGTTGTTTTAGTTTGGGGTATGCGATGATCTTCTAGTGTAGTAGGAAGCAGTCTTCAGTGGCACTAAGCACCATAGAGGCCGGGCATATTGCAGCTTGTGTGGTAGCTTGAGAAGCAGTTTGGCTTCATAAGCTCCTTGTAGGATTGTTTGGACAATCGTTGGAGCCGACTGTCATTCATTGTGATAATCAAGGCTATGTGAAGCCTTATGTCAATCTAGTGTTTCATGATAGACATATTGAGATCAAATACCACTATATCAGAGATATGGTATTGAGGAAGGCAATCTAGCTAAGATACATTAGCACTAATGAGCAGATGACAGACATTCTCACCAAGCCTCTCGCCAGAGTAAAGTTTGTGTACTTTTGAGACAAGCTTGGAATTGTGGAGAATGAAGCCCTAGCTAAGAGGGAGTCTCAACATTAGTGATCTTTTGTGATTTTCTTTAATGCATTTCTCTATGAGAGAGATTTGAGGTGCAAGCCCTTGTTAATGCATTTCTCTGTGAGAGAGATTTGCGGTGCAAGCCCTTGTTAATGCATTTTCCTCTGAGACGGATAAATTTGAGGTGTAAGCCCTGATAATGTATCTTTCTCTGTGATGGAGAAATTTGAAGTGAAAGCCCTTGTTTCCACTCTCTGGGAGTAGCCATGGTGGATGTCATGTGTGTGACTCCATGACAACATCACGTGAGAGAGTCCGTGATGATTTTCTTGTACTTGTGTTTTTCACCCTCTAGGAGTAGCCATGGTGGATGTCATGTGTGTGACTCCATGACAACATCACGTGGGAGAGTCCGTGATGATTTTATTGTACTTGTGTTTTTCACCCTCTAGGAGTAGCCATGGTGAATGTCATGATGAGGTGAGGACATCACGTCGAGTGATTCCATGATGGGCACTTGTGCACATTTACCATAAATGGGAGTAGCCATGATGGTTGATATCACGATGAGGTGATATGTTCATTTACCATTCCATGGGAGCAACCATGATGGTTGATATCATGATGAGGTGATATGTTTCTTTTCCACATATGGGAGTAGCCATGGTGGTTGACATCACGATGAGGTGATATGTCTTGCATAGCTGGAAGTATTTCTCCCTAGTTGAGAGGGAGTGTTAATGTTATAGCAGCTTTAGGCTCATCCTTCCAGCCTCAATTCAAGACATAAAATTGCATATAGCCTATCAACTATTTATTTTATTAATCCATCTCATTAAATCATTTATAAATCCATAATCATTAAAATATTATTTGTCCGTAATCATTCATTCATATTCATAAACTTCATCAAATCCATTTTCATAATATATGATCATTAAAATATCAATCCATTTACATATTTCATTTAAATCCATTTGCATATTCATAAATCAATTAATATATTTATCCATTTTCTTTATTTACCATTTTGCATATTTATCCCACATTCACCCTAATATTGGATCCACCCCTGAGGAGATCTATTTAAACCTTGCCCTCTCTCATTTCTCGATCATATACACAACATTCATGATCTTTGCATTTGCACTATCCTTACATTTACTCTTAGCATTCTTGGCACTCTTTTGATATCATTTTAACATTTTAGCATTTTAGCATTTTAGCTCATAAGATAGTTGCATGTTAACATTTTAGTTTATCATGTTTTATTTTGTTATTCCATATCATTTGCGTTCTATCTATTAATCTCCGTTCGCCCTAGCCTATTGTGCACAGTGATTTGAGAGAAAATTTATTCCGCAACACAAGATCTTGGATGATAGGAGGGCAATGAAGAAAAAAATCCATTTGCATGCATGTGTGTTTAGTTAGTTTATTTTATTTGGATGAGTGTGTAGGTGGGAAAATACTCCATTGTTTGATGTTGGAACAAATCTAAATCTTCAAATTCAGATACCCATTTCCATTGTCGACATTTGGCATGCCTGGTGGGACCTTTCCCTAGTTTGTCTATTGCTTCATTTTTGCTTGATCAAAGTTTTGATGTCTTGAGTTAATTTGTTGCAGGTTTGATTGCAGGTTTAACACTTTGTTTGTAGGAAATATTTAATGGTCTTTGAATAAACGAACTTTGCACAATAGATTTTATTTGCTTTCACATAACCTCACCATGATCAAGTCCACTGAAAGCTTGCTGGAGTAGAGATAAACAACAAAATTGTTTGAAATGTTTTCTTTATTATTTAGTTTAGATTTAAGTTTTTTAATTTACATTTAGATTTTAGATTTTAAAGTTACTAATTTAATTTAGATTTAATTCAGTTTAGATTCTAATTTAGATTTTAAATTTAAGTTTCTAATTTAGTATAGATTTGCTTTTTAATGTAGTTTAGTTTTTAAATTTCTAATTTAGATTAGTTTTTAATTTTTTAATTTAGTTTAGTTTTAAAAATTTCTAATTTAGTTTTTACTTTTTTAGATTAGATTAAAATTTATAATTTAGATTTTACTTTTTTAGATTAGATTAAAATTTCTAATTTAGATTTTACTTTTTAGATTAGATTAACATTCTAATTTAGATTAGTTTTAAATTTAAATTTAAATTTATTTTTTAATTTTAATCTAGTTTTTAGCTTTTAAATTTAGATTTAGTTTTATTTTTTATTTTATCTAGATTTGATTTCTAATTTGGAGTTAATTTAGAATTTTAGATTTAATTTAATTTAGGAATTAATTCCAATTTTGATTTAATCTAATTAGATTCTAGATTAAATGTTATTTCTTTTCTTAGTTTAGTTTTTTAAGTGTAAGGCTAATTTTGTTAATTTGTCCTTTTTGTAGGTTTGTTTATCCAAAGCTTAAAAATCTAAAACTCTCATTTGTCGAAGACTTCAATTTGAAATTACTAATGACATCTGATGCATGACGCTTGTCGAAGACTTGAATTTAAAATTGATTGTCTGTTTAGCTTAGAACACATTTCGTTTGGTGCCTAAAATGAATAATTGCTTGTTGTGCTTGGTGCTTTTGTACACTTCTATTTAGATTAGATCCCGATTTAATAACAAAAGTATCCTCTCCCCTTGGGCACTTGTGTGATCCTGGGTGCAAAAGAAATTGTTATTAACTCTAGAGGGCCTGCCTTGGTGGGAAAAATTACTCACCCCAAGGGAATGACACAAGCAGTAATGGGCTAAAGCCAAGTCCTTCCGAACCGCTATAAAAATTTGTGATTGCAAGGAAAGTTCATCAATGGGACGTGGTACATGATAGATCTCCCCTAGTATCTTTATGATAAGTAAACCCTTGTTTTAAGGGCTGGGAGACTTCCTGAGGGAGTTTATCATAGTACCCCTAAACCAGAAGCCCTTACTAAACACCTCTTGTTTGTAGAAGCCTAACCATTCGATCGTTGCTTGGTATAGTGCTAGGTACAGTAGCATGCCTAAAGATTACTCACTGCTACTCCCTTGAGTAGAGATAACATGTTCTGGGAAGTGACTACACGAGAATTCGAAGTTGGTGCACCCGTAGAAGTGAGTGCCATGGAGAGGAGCCTGTGCCACCAAATTTCTAAGCTATTCACTCTCGAGAAGGAAAAGTGTTCCGCACTAATCCGAGGTATTTCAGTGAGCTATACCAAGTATACACACCTTTCCAACTAGGTTGTGCTTGTCTTTATTTGTGGTACATCAGTGAACAACCACTTTGTCTTCCAAGTGCTTTATGTGTGTGTATTTAAAGTAAACTTCAAAAAAACATCACTTAGTAATTTGCAACATCTCAACCTTGCAAACCCCAAAACGTCAAACCACAAAAACATCCAAAATGAACCTATCACTTAAATCTCTCGGGGCCATCATCATTCAGTTCTGATTTTTCAATCCTTGCATTCCACCTAGTCCTTGCATATCCGCCACCCTAGCATATCCATTATTGCTCAAACAAACCTTTAGCTTGCACTTAGGCTACTCTTCCTAGGTCTTGAAATTAAACCATTGGCTATCTATCACCCACATCACTTAAGGTTCATCATCCTTGAGTAGGGAAATCCTTTTGGAGTTCATCATCTCCTACATACCCTCTCTTGATCATTTTTCCTTGTAAGCCTTACTTCATAACCAACTTTGGACCTAGAGTGGCCTTTGAGATTTTGTATTCTTAGCTTATCATACCATACCATTTTCATATCTCATCCTAGAATCATATCCTTTTCATTTCATCCTAGTCTTAGGTCTCATACATTGTCCAATCCTAAATTGAAGATCAAAATAATCACATATGAACCCTAGAACAAGAGCAAAAATATTTCAAGAAGGGAACCCTTGAGGAAGAGACTTTGATGGGGAAGACCATATTAGTGTTGCAACTAGTGAAACAAATGAAACTGATGATGAATAAATTACCCAATCCAATATAGAAGAAGCACTTAAGGATCACATATTCACTAAACTACTTACTGAGGTAGTCAAACGTAACCCACCACAATACTTCAAAGCCCTTGCTGATGAAGGAATCAAAATGCCCCATGATTTTGACATGTCATTACTCATGATGAATGATCAACCCAAATATAGTGAATCTAAACATCCCAAAACAAACAATGATGAAAGAATCAAAGATCACAAACCTTTTTATCTACAACCTGGTTACAAGAGATCTTCAAAGACATCAAAATATGCACCTACAAAAAATCCTATTTTGGATGAACTTAGAACACTGAGACAAGAATTGGATACTCTCAAGAACAGTAAAACATCATCCCACAAGTTCTCTATTGAAGATATATGTCCTTATCCTTTCAATCCGAGCATACCAATGCCACCTTTTCCTAGTCATTGGGACATACCAAAACTTGATAAGTATAAGGGAAAAGGAGATCCTAAAGACCACTTAAGAGAATTTTGTGCTACTACTATGGAATTTGAAGTTGATGAGACATACCTTATGAGATTATTCCCTCATAGTCTAGGAGGAGAAGCTGTGGAATGATTTTCACAATTACCCCCAACCATCAAATATTTTCAAGAACTGGCTGATAAATTTGTCTCCAATTATAGTTTCAACTATGACCTTAAAGTTACTATGAAAAATATTTTAAACACCAAACAAAAATAAGGAGAATCTTTTGTGTCATTTTTACAAATGTGGAGACATTTAACAAAACAATTACCTTATACCATTCTAGACAAAGAATTGGTTGACCTCTTTTGTCAAAATTTGAACAAAGAAATTGGAAGGGACCTTCACCTCAAATGACTAGATTCCTTTGATGAAGCCATAGAAATGGGATTTCAAATCAAAAAATATCTTATTGATGATGGAACTATAAAACTTAATAATGAAAAAGATCAAAAATCAAACTCAAACAACAAGACACCTTTTTGGGTTAAGAACAAGCATGTAGTCAATGACGAAGTTGTTGATGCAAAAATAACTAAAACATCATCACCTATCTACAACCTTAAAGGTCCATCTTCATATAAAGGAAAAGAAAAAAAAGAAGTTTCCCTAAATGAAATTTCACACCATTGGGATAATTGTTTGAATCCGCATTAAAAGAACTTCTTGAAAACAATATTATAACGCTACCTGAAATGAAGGAATATAATCCACAAGTCAAACCCCCATGGTGGAATGAGAATCAATTTTGCAACTATCATAGAAATAAAGGACATAAGACTAATAGTTACAATAAACTTTGAAATTTAATACAAGACTTTATTGATGATGGTAAGATAACGGTTGATGGACACACTCCTTCTAGTAACTCTGATCATGAGATGTTTAAAAACCCTCTCCCTAAGCATGACAAGGATAAAGGAAAGGCCCTTGAACCTAGTGGTGGTGTAAACTATACTACTACTAAGTATGATTATACCATAAATAACATTAGTGAGGTTGATAATCTTGTAAACACTTTCATTATAAAAGGAAAATAATCTGATAGCAATGTCACTACTTGTAGAGGTACAATTACCCTTAGAGGTCCTAATTCAAAACTTGCTACACCAGCTTCACAATATAACCTCATAGAGCATTTAGGAAAAATGTCAACACAAAATTCTATACTTGAGCTACTACACCTATCTCCTGAGCATAAAGCTATCTTAGATAAAGTGCTTACTACTACTACAATGCCTACAAACCTACATGTAGATCAATTCCAAGCTATGGTGGGACACATCACCTCTCCTCATACTCTCACTTTTACTAAAAATGATGATTTATCCCTTTGACAACCACATAACACAACTTTACACATTGATGTCCTTGTCCATAATGTTAAGATTAAGTGAGTTATGATAGACGGATTAGCAGGTCTTAATATTTGTACTCAAGAATTGATCACAAAATTAGGGTTCTTTGAAAATGCAGTTGATCCAAGGAAAAATATTACCATAAAGGAATATGATGAAGAGGAACACTTGTCTAAAGGATCAGTTACTCTACCAATCAGAGTTGGCCCTGTGGTAAAGGATGTAGTTTTCCAAGTCCTTGATCTCCCTCTGACCTATAATATCCTCCTTGGAAGACCTTGGAATCATGCAATGCAAGCAATACCTTCTACATACCATCAGTGCATTAAATTCCCCCACAATGGTGTTGAAATCACAATACAAGGAGATCCAGACCCTTTCATGTATTGCCATAATCTAAGTCCTAAAACTGAAATCACAATCCCTAGCAATCGTGAAGCACCTCCTTCTCAAGCATATGTTGATCCTGAATCCTTAAAAGCACCCACTTCATTTAACACACTATCAAACCCCAAGGTCCAAATCCATGATATGGGATGTGGAGAATACCGTATGGATAATTTACCAACAAAAGAAACTGCTAATGTCATCGAGAAAGGTCAGAATTTCAACAAGGATACCAAGATAGCTGTAGAAGGAATGCAAAAAGATGGTTGTGCTTGGATTGAAACCTTTTGGGAACCTGATGATGCACCTGCCTTTGTTATATCTACTTCCACTCAAGCTTTTCATATCCATGATAATCCCCTATTTGATCAAGACATTTACAATAACCCACTCTTTAATCATGACCCCACTGAGGATATCCAATCATCATCCTTCCATCCCACCTGCCATGGGCTAGGATATGAATCTCCAATTGTCACCTCTACTAAGCCATCTAGCCAAGTCGTTAAGGATGTGCAAGCTTCCTGTGACATTAAAAGAACCAAAAAGGATAGTCCCAAAGACTTTGTTGATGGCATCACCACTCTCACTCATCCACTAAACATTCCTGTCACTCCATCCACCTCACCCATCTCACTCACGTCCATTCAAATCATAGACATGGATCAAAAAGTATCACCCAAAGAAAATAAAGAGGATATAATTCAAAAATCAAAGGTAAAAGTGCCTTTTTCAAATGGAGATCCAGAATCAAAAGAAAGCATGCAAAGAAAGAAAGATCAAGAAAAGTCCCTTAGCCAAAATAAAAAGCTATTGAATAAATCAAAATAAAAGAAGATCAAGACAAGTCCCCTAGCCAAAATTAAATTCTATCAGACAAATAAAAAATAAAAGTCAAAAGTGAAAGCAAACAAAAGTTGATCTCCAAGTATGCCTCTCCATCAAAAATCACTGGGGGCATCTATCAAGGAAAAAAGTCAAGACAAGAGATTGTTGATCCAAGGTATCCATCCATGTCACTCTCACTCATACCATATATTCCATTCCACCCATCCATATTCACATATCCATCATATCCCTCCATTGGCGATGTTTTTCAATGTACCTTTGATGATGACCCCTTCATGTACTATAACTCATCGGGCGCCCAAGCTCCTTTTCCTCTAAAGCCTGATGGCCCATGTAGTGTGCACATTAGGGATCCTACCATAGCATCTTTCATCCACCACATCTATTTTCCTTCATATTTTCCGCTCATACTCCACATCTTGATCGGGTCCTTTCATCCAGCACGATCATCCACACAAGATCGGGGCATTGTCAAGGTAGTCTACGAATTTGACACTTATCAATGCTATACCTAGCTTCATAGAGTTAGGATAAAACTAAAAAAATACAAAAAAATGAGAAAAAATACTGAAAAAAAAGATGAGAAAATGAAAAAAGTAAAGAGAAATATTTCATTCAATGGTGAAAACCACTTCGGTGGTGCCTTGAGCAAGTACCATGGTGAAAACTGAGAAATCGACACCATGTGTAGAGAATTTTCTCCTCTTTCCTTTGGAGCTCTACTTGATATCTTCATACTAGCCTTTCCACACTCATCATGGCTTGTGAATTGTTCAACATTCCCTTCACTTCCTCTCTTTGCCATGCATACTAGGTTGGTCCTATCCCTCACTGGGGCATCTCCTCAACCTTAGCTATGGGTTAAGATACTAAGCATCTCGTGGTCAGAGAAACTACCCTCTTTGTTTGTCTACTCACTTGCGCATTGTCTCTTTCCATCATAAAATGTCTTGAAAAAAATCCAAAAAAAATCATAAAATGTCTTGAAAAAAAATCCAAAACAAATCATAAAATGTCTTGAAAAAAATCTAAAAAAAATCATAAAATGTCCAAAAAATCCAAAAAATCATAAAATGTCTTGAAAAAATCCCTAAAATAAAAAATGTCCTAAAAATCCTAAGAAATCATAAAATGTCCTAAAAAAATCCAAAAAAAAAAAAAATTCAAAAATCCAAAAAAATCGAATAACCTCAAAAATTCCACAAACAATGACATTTTCAGATCACCACATAGTTTTGAATTTCAATAAAATCAAAACATTGGCTACGATTAACAATCAAGCAAAACATTACAACATACCTACCATTCTATCTTTTAGATCCAATCAAATGCATAAACTGTGACAAGAATCAAGATTTACATTGAAGCATGGTGCATGATTGTTTGTCGATCTTTGATTGATTTATGATTTTATCTTTGGTGGCATGCCTCTTAGCTTCTCAAGGATGTCTTTGAGTAAAGAGGTGAGGATGGGGCATGTTCACTTGTTTGCTGTCTGTGGATTGTTTCTTATTCACAGAATGACTCGTCTTAAGACATGGTTATCCAAAATCATCGAGCACATATGAGTCTAGTGTGGATGAGAGTATTCCTTGTCTGATAGTGTCTTCCATGCAATAAGTATTCAGGTCATCTAAGGTCCTTATACCTAGATGCTTATACTTCACTGCTAAATAAAAACACAAACAATATTCAGGTCATCTAGATGTTCATGTTATCTAGATGCTTATACTAATTTGTGACATAATAAGCTCTATGATGATAAAAGCACTTTGTAAAGCACAAGAAGCTTCACCACTTTTATTTCCTTCATACCTCTTTTTCATCTATCATTTCTTCCATCATCCATTTCCTTCATCATTTGATTTTTCTTCATGTTCTTTATTTCAAAGAATGATTAATTGCTTTGTCCAACTGATGCTTGTCTTTAATCCACATATCACATCAACCAATCTGCTCCTTCATCACTCAATCTATTAATGAATCATTGTTTTACGCTTGCATCAATCTCAATCAACTTAATTAGCTTATCAAGCTGGCTATACTGATCATTTCCATCAATTGTTTAGCTACGCCCATCAACTGTGCATTTTCATCAAATGTGCATTTCTGTTTATCACTCGCACAACATCAATTACCAAATTTTCTCCTTGCAATCTATCGAGAGATTAATCTTATCATAGCTTGTTCAATTAATCTCTTGAGGGGGCATATCATCCTTATCATCCATGTACCAGGATATCCCTGGGGCATGTATCAATTGATCAATTTTTCTTTGAAACAATATGATAGGCTGCATTGTCTCCAAGAGGGGAAAAATGTAGACACATAAAAATTTCCTCTAATAATATTAATTTTTTTTATCAATATGCGGATCCATTATTAGTACCATTATCCATTTTTATATTCATCTCATATTTATATTTCATGCATAACCATTTTATACATATTAATCCATCTCACTAAATCATTTATAAATCCATAATCATTAAAATATTATTTATCTGTAATCATTCATTCATATTCATAAACTCTATCAAATCCATTTTCATAATATATAATCATTAAAATATCAATGCATTTACATATTTCATTAATATCCATTTGCATATTCATAAATCAATTCATATATTTATCCATTTTCTTTATTTACCATTTTGCATATTTATCCCACATTCGACCTAATATTGGATCCACCCCTAAGGAGATCTATTTAAACCTTGCCCTCTCTCATTTCTCGATCATATACACAACATTCACAATCTTTGCATTTGCACTATCCTTACATTTACTCTTAGCATTCTTGGCACTCTTTTGATATCATTTTAACATTTTAGCATTTTAGCATTTTAGCTCATAAGATAGTTGCATGTTCTAGCATTTTAGTTTATCATGTTTTCTTTTGTTATTCCATATCATTTGCATTCAATCTGTTAATCTCTGTTCGCCATAGCCTCTTGTGCACAATGCTCTGAGTGCAAATTTATTCTGCAATACAAGATCTTGGATGCTAGGAGGGCAATGGAGAAAAAAATCCATTTACATGCATGTGTGTTTAGTTAGTTTATTTTATTTGCATGTGTGTTTAAGTGGGAAAATACTCCATTGTTTGATGTTGGAACAAATCTGAATCTTCAAATTCAGATACCCATTTCCATCATCAACAGTTAGGATTGAACAATTTAAAATAATAAATTTATGTATAATATGAGATTTTTATCGTCTATTGTAAATTTTAAAAATAATAATAGAAATTATTGCACACCTTTTGGTGCAAGTGCTAGTTCCTACATGCATTTGCATTATTGGTGTGGATTATTGTACAATTTTTGACAGGGCATAACTTTCATCCCGTTTGTTGAAAATTGACAATTTTTTTTTGAAATTCATTAGAATTTTGTAATGATTCTAGATTTGTAGTTAAAATCAAGTTTTGGAAAACCCATTTTTCTATATTTCTAAAATTCTTTGAGTTATAAACATATGATTTGGCTTCCAAACTTCACAAAAGATTGTAAATCTTGTCTTGCATCTTTTCGGGGGTCTACATTCAAATATAATACAATTTTGGGGGGGTTTGTTAAGGCACAATTCAAGTGCCTTGTTGTGTGTGCATCATAGATCCAAAAATTGATTTGTTAACACCACATAATTTCCACACATGGAAAGTCAAATCACAACAACTACTTCAATCTAAGGGATTATCGAAAATGATCAAAGGACAAAAAATGCAATTTACTAGGGAGTTTGAGCAGTTTACTTATCAAAACAAGTTAGATGAAGCAATGGGACTAATATGTCTTCTTATTTTCAATAATTTATAATTTCACATTTCTAGTTGTACAACTCCTAAGAAAATGTGGGAGAAATTTTAAGATCTCTTTCGTAAAGTTGATGAATTCAAGATTCTATAATTGGATGCAAAATTAACAATGTTGTCTCCTAATGCCTTCTCTTCTATTGAAGATTTCTTGGTTCAATTTAAGTCTTTGGTTTCTAGACTACATGGTTGTGGTAAAACAAAAACAAAAAGGAATGCGTCTTCTTGATTTTCTCATAGCTAAAAGGTCCTTATCAAATGTTTGCTTCTTCTTTCTACTCTACAATGGATGCTCTTGGACAACACATGCAATGCCTTCTTTTAAATTTTTTTGTGATAGAATCACAAGAGAACAATATAAAGTAATCTCTATAGATGCTATCACCTCTTCAAAAAGTTAAGCATTAGTTTCTCAATCATCTAAGGGAAAGAAACAAACTAAGGATCAAGCTAAAGGATCAAAATCAAACACTTCATCGAATTCATCTCCCTCATCAAAAGGGAAAATTTTGATGCACAAGCCAAAATGTACTTATTGTAAAAGACTAGGGCATGAAGAACACCAATGTTACAAAAAGGAAATTGATGACACAAATACTCTTCTTCAACAAACTCAAATTCAATTGCCTAAGATAGGTGGTTCTTCCATTTTCAAATCCACATCATCCACATTTTCAATAAAGGATAAGAATAAGGGTATGCCACTTATTGCTTTGGCAAACAACACATCACACAAGCGACATCTTGATACTAAGGCATTGCATCACATGGTTGCATCCAAGGAACTGTTTTCCACATTTGAGCCTTGTTCATTCCCACCATTATTGATGGAAAATAACACCTATATATCTACTCTTGGAAAAGGATCTATTGGAATTGGAGAAGGAACATGAACAATAATGTGATTTATGTACCTTTCTTATCTAATAATCTCCTTTCCATTTATTAGATTACACATAGTGGCACACAAAAAAATTGATTTCACACCACATTCCATGATCATTAGATATTTGTAGAGTAGAGACATCATTGCCACGTGTCACGCTAATAATGATTCCAGATTGTATTCCTTTTCTACCTTTGGTTTTGCTGACTTTGATGATGGTTTGAGTATAGATGACACAAATACCTTCAACACACATAAGGAGATACAATTTGGTTATTTGAACCTTGGAGATATAACCTCCTCATCGGTTCCTTCACCTTACACTGATATCACATCTCCTTCATATTTTGCTTCTTCAGTATTGAGTGTTCCTACATCATTGGTTTCTCATGATTTAGGGCAACAAGATATTCATAGTTGTGTTTCAACTATAGTTGATTGGGATGATTACTTAGATAGAATATCAAATTTGTTTAGTGAATCCCATTTCACATAGTTGGTAGACACCTTCAATAACAACCATATCAATGCTGTTATCAACTCATCTACATCTTTGGTTTCTATTCTACATCAACTTTCACATGGACCATTTGAGAAACTTTTAGAGATTTCAAAATTCTCTTTGGATCTTGTGAATCATTTAGAGACTTCCATTCTTCTCACATGGTCATGCACCTATTTGTAGTTCGTCTTCTTCCACGAGGAAGAAATGTTGTTTGACATTTAGGGATCACATTCTGTATTCTTCTTTGAGCATCACTTAGCACTGCAAGTTCTATGATCTTATGGGGGGGCTCCATATTTTATTTTTCTCTTCTATGGGGGAAAAATTTCTTGTACTTATGTGATAGAAGTAGTCCTTGGGGGGTCATCATGAGTCCTTCTATCTTCTTGACTTGTACATTTATTTCATTGCATCATTTCTCTTTTGGAGAGAGTTTCTATTTCCCATTGGGTTTTTCTCTTTTACTCCACTTTATGAGAAATTTGTACATGAGAACCTAACATGGCCTCATAGCTGAGACTCATAATTAGTGCACACATTACTCCCTAAGTTGCACTTAAGGGGGTATGCTAGTGTAAATAGATTCATTATCATACCTATTTAGCTAATCACCTTTCTATGATTGACCTATTCACACCTAGCTTAAGTTTACTTAAGTTTATTTTGATTTTGTCTCACTTCATAACATTGAGATATGTGTCCACATGACTTGAGACACCTATTGAAAATTTCTCACATACTTTTCAAGTGAGATCACAAGTGTTAAATCTTTGGTGGGGTAGTCAGAGTTTCACTCCTACCTTCTTACCTCCTCATCCTTGCCTATATATACAATGCTTGATCATTGTATTTACACACTCTTTATTTTATATTGATAGACATACTATTGTGAATATTTTGTTCACCCGTAAATTTTTTTTTTTGAGCTCTCTAATCTTGACATTCTCCAACAAAATTTTCCCAGAAAGGGGTCAAGGACACCAAGAGAGTTTTGGGCCAAAGTTCAAATTTAAAATTTAACTTGGGATAAAAGGGAAGTGTTGTCCTAGTTATTATTAGAGGAGTGTTCATTCCCATCCAAGAACCCATTCTATCATGGGGAGGTTAAGGTGTAACCAATCCCAAATAAAAGTTCTTTTTAAGGGGGAATTGGGGGCATAGATGGAGCAACATTCAAAGAGAACATCTTGAAGGATATCATTGACCCAAATGCAACAATTTTTAGGATTAGACTCAGTACACAACATGCCTGAAAAGCCAAGGAGCTAGCCCTAAAATAGCTCCCCCATTGCCACTATCAATATAGTTGGTGTAGAAGAAAATACTCTTTCCAAATGGAAGCAAGGGTGGCTTTTAGTTGAACTTCACTAGATTTAACTTCTTGAAACATAATGACATTAGAATAATTATTCTAGATAGAGTTCTTAACATGAGTCTTTTGAGTAGGGATTTTCAACCCCTAAATATCCAATATTGGACATGACACTTCATTGAGGGATGTCAAGAAAATAATCCCCATCCATTTGCAATGAATTGAGCTCATTCTCTTTGAGGAAAGGCTAAACATCCATATTAATGTTATGGCTTGGTATTTCCAAAGAGGAGGAAATGATCAATATTGTAGGGGGATAAATGTGGGTGAAGAAAGGGGTGGGGCAAGAGGAATTATGTAGGTTGAAGGTGGTTGGATTTCTATTTTATTTTTAGGAACTCTTACATTAGTATCAAGTGCAACATCTTTGAAAGACTTGGGGCTTGAGGTAGAGGATAGGTGGTGGGAAGAAGAAGAAGAAATGAAAGGTGGGGGGGTGGTGGATTACAAGAGGATGGGGGGGATAAGGTGTTTTTGGGGAAAAGATTGGGGAGGTTTAGGTAATTTTACATTCACATCAATAGAAGTGGCGGAACCAAGGTTAGAGTTTTTTGTATTTGAGGGGTGTAGTTTGTGGATAGGGTAGTCCCAACTAAGATGACCTTCGTGGATAATAAAAAATGCATTTGGCTTGTTGAGGTAATTTTTTTTTTGTCACATTCAAAGTTTGGGCCAACTAATTTAATGGAGTTTGGTAGAGACCACATTAAATTCATCTCTACACAAACTCTAGGTTGAACCCAAATGTTAACCCATTAATCTTAGTTCTATTTACACCACAAGAACTTTCCCAATTGAAAGTATATGACTTGTATAAATGTATAACATACTAGATTGAGGAATGAGAACTCAACCCACATTAATATTTGGACTTGGAAATTCCCTTAGGGTGAAAGTCAAGGTCCTACACTTGGATATAATAGGTATGTTTTCATATTATCCACGATCCATATTGGAGCACTATTTTAGCATGATTTGGGTTGAAAAAAGTAAATGATACATATCCTCTACAAACCCCCCTTAAATCCTCAATATTCTATCCCTTTAGTTCCTAGTTATTTTGGCCTATTTGAAGAAATATAGTTTAGAGGGGACTCCTTTTAAGAAGAAAAAAAAGATTGTTTTTAATTTACATTATGAGATAGCATCTATACTTTCAAGAGGGATTTCAAAGGAGACAACCTTACATTCATTGCAATTTTTGGGCTTAATTGAGGAAACGGGGTATTGTGATGTGACTTGACTATTTTGTTGATCCAATTCAACATTTTTGGTAGTGGTTATTACTTTGTGATAATGAGCATCAATTTTTTAGTTCAATAAGGTCTCCACATTTCACTAAGCCAACATTTTTTCTAGCATTTTATTTGATGGTAATCCTTAGTATTTGTTTTTACATTCAATTTGGATGTACATGTATATTTTAAATTCAAAACTATTTTTATTAAATGAAGAGTTTAACAAGTTTCCACAATCCATATTGATAATTGCTGAACGATTTCTAGATTCGATTACATGTATGTATTTTTTTTTAAAATAACATATATTTTTGTTAGAAGGTCTTCATTTAACTTTAGTGAATTGTAGAAATATCACATTTTTGAATTATTTTCATTTATTGACAATTATTTTTTAACTACTAAAAATAATTTTAAATTTTTAAAATTCATTTAAAAAGATTTTTTTAAATTTTTTTAGAAGTATTTTCTATTTTTTCTTAATTAACAATCATGATATACTCAAACCCCAACATAATGTTCATTTCTCAATGTTTAAATTTATGTTTCCAATTTGATGAAAATTTAGTGTTTAATTTTTTTTTTAGAACAATAGTCTTTCTATTGACATTTTGTGTGTTTCTTGTCATGCCATGACTTTTGGCTTTTTGTTTCTTAAACTTTATCATATACATAATGATAAATCACTTCTCATCCAACTACTCCAATTATAACATCCGTTCTCTAAAGGAGTCTTCATCATTCATTTGTGTTTTTGGCTACCATTATTAGACTGCATAGTAGCCACTCCATAAGGATCACTCCTAACCAATATACCAATTTAAAGGGTTAGTGCTTATTCAAATTTTTATTTGGGTGTGATATTCTCAAAGTATATATGTTATTTTATTGCCCTAAATTGTCCTCCTAATACTACTACCTATTTTTTTAGGATGATATAAGTTAGACTTTGATAAAGCCTATTATAGAATTTGTTGGGATTTCATTCTAAAAATGCTACATTGGTTGGGTTGTGAGCCTAAATTACAAAAAATATGTTCATATGTTGTTCTAGGATGCCAATGCTTAAATTGTGATCAATAATTTTTTGACAAAATTATTTGAATTACAATGGTCCATAAGGCAAGGATGCCCTTTATACCCCTTCTTATATGTGTTTACAAATGATGCTTTGCAATATCTTCTTCATAAATATAGCCATATGAACCTTATAAAAATGATTTCTATTTTGAAAAATAAGGTGATTATTAACTCTCATTTTGTTGATGATAGTATGTTGTTTTTTGCAAAATTCTGAAGAGTTAAAGAACACCTTGTACATCCTAAATTTATATTATTCCATTTTCAGATCATAGTTAGCTCACAACAAGATTGAATTTATGATGTATCAATCTGGCCTATTCCTAAGTGGATTCTTCATGAGTGGAGGAAAATTAAACATGGGGAGATTACTAGATATCTTGGAATTCCTTTTGGTGTAGGGGCATCTCTTTCTGTTATGTGGAATTGGTTCCTAAATAGATTTAAAGATAAGCTATTTAATGTGGGCAACAAATTATTATACTTGGCTGGTAAAATTCAAGTTTCCAATAAATTTTTTATTGCTACCTATTACCACAGTTTTGACCCTCCTTTAAAAAATTGTGTCCAATTTTTTAAATTTTGTCTAAGTTAAAATTGTCAGTCTTCCCTTTGGTTTTCAAAACCTTGTTGGGCCCCGCTTAGGTTGTCACAACCTCATTTTTTCCTAAAATTTTAAAATTTAAGTCTAAATCCCCTTTGAAGTCGACCTTTCATAAAGATTATAGAACTACGTTAGGGCACAAAGCACTTGTCACAAATTTTATATATACCAAAAAATTGAAGTTAAAATGATTTCAGAGTTCTATGAAGTTTTTGAAACCTCTATTGGTTCTCGACGAGGTTGTCAGAACCACTTTTTATTCCAAAGGAAGGTTGATTTTGAAGGCTTTTGTTCCAAAGAATGATGCATAAGAGATTTTGTTGAAGATATGGAATTTTAGAACCTTATAGTAGTTTCAAAAACTTTGTCGATCCTTGATGAGGTTGTCGAAACCACTCATTCTGCCAAAAGGTTTTCTTCTAGATGTTTCTTTTCAAATATTCAAAAATTAGTTGGAGAAAAAGGGAATATGGGAAATCTTACACATGCCAACTTTAATAAGGTGTCATTAACTACCCACCACTCCCAACATCAATTGTGGGTGTTTTAAAGTGAATTGAACTATTTGGGAGGTATATTTTAGTAGTGATTGGAGGAAAAATCATAGTGGAGTGGAAGAGGAAAACTTTCACATCTGGTAATTCTTGAAGCTCTTAGCACATTCAAAGGTACTGTTTCCCTAGCTAAGTTATAATTATATGAAAGATAACACTTTATACCCTGAAAGAAGAGCATTGCATTGGCATAGGTATTTCCTTTCTTCTCTACAAATTGAGTGTATACTCTAGTGTTTTAGTCATCATGAAATATAAATACAAGGGTTATGAGTATGTCCTTGGTTTAACTAGAACCATGCCAAAAATAGGGGATACCAAGCTAGGGCATGCAATTTTTGACAAATTTTGGGACAACATTGGGTTAGATAACTGGCCACCCATTACCCAATAATTGATTGAGAGTGGATTGTTACAAGTTTTCATATTCCTAGTGACCAAATGTTCAATTCCTTGACTTAAAACTAAATTATATTAATCATTATGATCCTAAAACACAAGAGGTTAGGAAAAATGATAACCGGTTAGTGGTGAAGATTCAAAGGTCTACCTTCACTTCTTGCTTAAAAATTTCAGAGAGAGAGCAATATGCAAATTTTAATTTTACCTCTTTGTACGTTGCTTTTTTAGAAAATAAAGGAATACATAGGAATGTGATTGCCAAGGAATGGTTTTCCACACCTAAGAAGGGAAAATATTAGTTTCCCAAAATTTGACACAAAAATCACTTTGTGAATGGTATTTTTGACATAATTTTGCTTTTGCATAGGTTAAGGGGTAATGAGAGAGCTCATGAGTTTGAAGAGTGGGTGTAGTTTTTTGTGTAGATTATCATTGAGAGTGCGCAGTTCTTGGATTGGGTGCAACTCATCAGTGACTAGATACATCATATGGTCATTCACTTCGCAATCAATTTTTTTTTCTACTTGTCCTCATATTTGATTTATGCTATTGCTAGTACCAAACCCTGGCTTGGGTTGAGGTCAAGTGCAACACAATGCAAGAGGTTCCAATTTTTGATTATTATG